>PVKB01002389.1:0-287797 GCA_004027205.1 Ctenodactylus gundi | reverse complement strand
TATATGCCATTTACCATTTTGCTTGTTTGCTTGTTAATCAGTTTTTCTCCCCCATGAAGTTTCATTTGTTTTTAAACCATTTGGAGTATGGCAGAGGGACGCCAGCAGCTATAAGTCAGGTCTCATATCCAGTGGTCACTTGTTGGAAGTTTCTCCAGGCACCAAGGAGGTAATCTAGAGCCATGTCCAAGCTTGCTGCCCCTGCTTGTCTGCTGAGGCTCTGCACAGCTGGCCAGCAGGGCGCAGTGTCTTTCTTGGCTTTTGCTCTATTTTTCAGGATATTTCCTGGCTTCATTGTGATCACTTTCATTGTCAGGCAGCTTGCGAGCTCTCAGGCACAGACATCCTCACAAACAAAATGACATTATGAGAAACAGACCCCAGATATTGGCACATCAGCAGAACAGATGGGGATTTGGGAAAGAGGAAAAAAAAAGTTCTTTCTAAAGATTGGCATGACTCTACCAAAAGTGAAATATTGCTCCATTGTCAAATCATCCAATGCAATTCAACTTAGGGGAATTTTAGTGCAATTGCACTACACCAGAATATGCTACTTAAGTCAGAAGAAAGGACGAGATTGGAGAGCTTTAAAGAAGATTTTTAGCATGTCAATAGGTGATGGGGTATGAACGTCTATCAAATTTCAGAAGTTAAAAATGTAATTAAACAAAATTTGACAGTTGTTTTATGTGAATATTTTCCATTTTTGATTAAAATTCTTTGTCTTATTAATCCACTTAAAGGGATTGTTAATAGAAATTTGAAATTACTTAAATGTAACATTCGTGAAGATTTGTAGAGACTACTTATAGTGGACTATCTATAGATAGATAGACAATTTCTTTGGCTCATTTCAAGTTCAGAAGAGTACTACAATGATTTTTTCATTTCACTTTGCAAAAAAGGAACTGAGTGTTAGGCAATTTAGCCTAATACATGCAGCAGGCCCGTGATAAACCTGGTTCTTGATCTTTGGCAGCCTAATCTATAGCAGGCGACCTTAGCTACCACATCTCACTAGCCTACTCTCCTTTCATGCAATCATTATCAATGCTTATGGCTCTTGCACCAAAAAATTTGAAGTGTTAAAAGAGAAAACAGTGCTCAGAGCAATTGACTGAATATAGTAGTGGTTATATTTGATCTGGAGTATTAGTAATTTCTTTAAAAAATGTTGTAGAGTATTATTATGAGTGGCAGCAGTCGAGATTTAGAACTGCTTGTCCTACATCAACAGTGTTCTAGGTGAGTTTGGAAGATGTGAGAGCCTTCATTCTCTTATGGCGAGTGTGCCACATTACAACAAAGTGAGTGGCTTAAAACAACACATTTATTTTCTCATGATTCTGGAGGCCAGAAGTCTGAAATCAATGTTACAATATGGACGCACCCTCTCTGGAGGCTCAAGAAGAGAATATATGTCTTGTCTCTTCCAGCTTCTGGCATCTGCCAGCAATCCTTGGATTTTGTCCATGCATGTGATTGTATTTATGATTTACCTGGTTAATCCAAGATAACCCTCCCTTCTCAACATTCTCATTTAATCACATCTGCAAAACCTATTCTCCCAAACACAGTATTTACCAGCTCCAGGGACTAAAGATTCATGTCCATCATACAACTGAAGACAACATTGTAAAGCAGTAGATAGAGAATTCTTGGTGAAGGAGAAAGCTTTATAATAGTACTCACAATGGTTTAAATATAATGTAGACATGAAAAGGGACCAGTACTTCACAATGTTTTTAGGTCATTTGTGGTGACATTTTCTTACCTACGATCTACTCTTATTTATAATGGCTGCTTGTGCATTGATTATTACTCCCCAGATTTAAGTTTTATTTTTAAGGCCACATTGTTGAGAATCAGGGTTGCTGATAAGGGACGAGATAACAGAGGGGAAAGAACATGTTACTTATTTATAGTTACTTAAATGAATTTAATAGTCTAAGAGGATGAAATCTATCTATCTATCTATCTATCTATGCATGATCTTGCTTGTGGATTGTCGTTTTCCTTTCAGAAACAATGGTATCAGGTTTTGACATTGCTGTGTAACTTTTAAAAATTTATATTCCTTAAGAATGAGTATAGCTATATTAAATTGTCTACATTAGATTTCTATAGTACTTAGAAAGTAGAGTGAAAAAATGGTACCATTTAACACCAGTATTTTGTTCAGGCTAAAAAAATTTATCTGTTATTTGTTTATTTATCCGAACCTATTTTTTAAAATAAAAATGCCATTTTTAAAAGTAGAAGTAAAGAATAAAAAAATGCCATTCCAAAAATAAATATCTGGGAGTTTGTAATTATTGTGAATATTTCCATTCACCCGGGAATTGACAGTTAGTTTCTCTGATACAAATGGGACTAATGGTGCTAGAATCTTGCCACTTACAAAGCTCATGTACAGTTCAAGTGTAAAAAGTGTAGGCTTTAGAAAGAAACAATACATCTCTGAAGCTTCTCATGCAACCACCTTGAGCAAGACCTTTATTCTTGTCCCAACTAGGTTAAAACTGCTTCTTTGTGTAATTGTGGTAGGAATTAACCAGAACACGTACTTAAAGTTTCTAGCACAAAATTTAACATGGATTCAATTCCCCCCCCCCCAAGATTGTTTATATTTGTATAGATTTATGATACATGTTAATTAAACTGAACTTTAGAAATTGGTATGTCCACATATCACATTTTGATTATTAAAACATCCCTTCTCCTCTTCCCACCCTCTAACACCCCTATCATATTCCCTTTCTCTCAACAAAGACAATCTGTTTCTTTCTCTCCTTCCTTCCTTCCTTCCTTCCTTCCTTCCTTCCTTCCTTCCTTCATTCCTTTCTTCTTTCTTTTTTCTTTCTTTCTTCTTTCTTTCTTTCCTTATTTATACTTCAGTTTTCATATATTAGAGAAACTGTGTGATATTTAACTTTCATTGTCTAATTTTGGTAAACCCAATAGTCACAGTGTGCTTTCATTCTTTTTTTTAACAAATTATTAAGGTTTATCCTTCTTACGGCAGTAGTATTCCATTATGTATAAATACCACATTTTCTTTGTTCATGTATCTGTTGATGGTCATATTGGCTGCTTCCAAGATTAAGCTATTGTGAGCTATACTGTTAAAAACATAAGTATATGTGTACCACAGTTGTGTGTCCATACTGATTTCTTTTTAAAGTTATTTGTGAACTGCAAGCCTATAATCTCACAATTCTGGAATGGTCAGGCAGAAGGAAAAGAAAATTCAAACCAGTTTGGGCAACTTAGTGACTCAATGAGACCCTGTCTCAAAATAAAAAATCACAAATGGACTGGGGATATAACCGTGTGAGAAAGCCTTTGCCTTGGTCCCCAATAGCACACTCCTTTCTGGAAAAAAAAAAAAGAATTCATAGGTTTCAAAAGATAACTCGTTTCTTGTTGGAATTCTTGATATCTCTTAGAATCTCACTGGCCCCTAAATGGATATCAGTAAAGCCAAGGTAATGATTCAACTGCCCTGAATGACACTCAGAGGAATGGAATCATTGGTTCTATATGAGATTACCTGTCTGAATTCAGACTCAAATTAACTTTGTTCTGTAGAGAAAACCCAAATATATGCTGTGTACTCTTATCTTACTGAATTTCTTTCAATTTTGGTATTATATTCAACTATTCACAATCACTTCAACACTGCATACATCATGCCCTAAAGCATGTGTTAGGATACAAATTTGGTCACAATCCTGGACAAAAGAGTCTAAAGTGACCTCACCTTCATTATTCATGTCATCCAAAAGCAATTTGTAGCAGATTTAATTTTCAACAAAGTGGATTTGATCAGCAAAATCAAATGATCTAGGAAACATCAACTTCATAAACAGACAAATGAAGTTCACCCTGTTCTCAAAGCATTTCATTTCCTGAGAATTACTGAAAAATATCTGCAGGAAAATTTAAATGGATTAACTTCTTTTAGATCCATTTTGAATTGAGGCAAGGTTATGAGAAAATGATACAGTGTTGATAAATTTCAAGACTTAGATCAGAATCTTAATCCTATACCATTTATGTTTTGAATATTTTATGCATAGAGAAGAAAGGGAATGTCTTAGGGATTTTTAAGTATCGGCAGTTACTCATTGTTAAACATACAGATTTGTTATTTCTTTTAAACATTGATAGAAATTTGTATAAGTAAAGGCACCAAATTCTCTCTGCATGGCAAACTTCAGAATGGCTTCCAGGGTTCAATTTATACACAGTACTTTGTGTACATCCACACATTGAACAATCTCTACACATGTGACCAAGTTCAAGGGTAACATTAGGTTCATTCCCAGTCATGGTGAAGTTCTGAAACACAAATCCGGCTGGTGTGTATGGAATTGATTTTCTAAAAATATTTGGGTAAAAAAATTTAGATTTCAGTAAAAATTCATTTCTGTTACCCTGGAAGAAACCACCAATAAATAGATGCTGTAACTCAATAGTACCATCTCTGTAGTTTCAGTAGAAGTATATCATTGTAAGTTTTCTGAGTTGTATTAAAAATCTGAGTAAGATCGCAGCATAACAGTGCAGTATTGACAGCTAAATTTCTTAGAGAACTAAGTGTACACCCAGCCCTTCTCAGGTGTCTGGAGACACTAAGCAGAATAATGCAGCTAGGTAGAATCCAAATCCGGAAAGGCATTTCTGTTTCTGTTTCCATCAAAATGTCAACTTAAAAATTTGATCAATAATCAGTATTATTTCCCATCGTTTTTGATGAAAGGTGTTATGATAACAAGACTTTCAGAAGCCATGTAACTCTGCCCTTTAGATATAGTGCAGAAAAAAAATTAAGGCTAAGGACTGCGATTTACTAGGACACCAAATTTAAACAAGAATCTAAAATGCTGTGAGAAATCTAGGCCAGACCATTAGTTTTTATTCATACATGTTCCATCTTGATCTGTAGCAGTGACCGTCTGTTATTTTTTCCCCATTTTATTGATATGTATACGTGCAAAATTTAAGGTTTACAATGGAGTTGAGCCATTTATGCACATATGTATCTTGTCAAGGTGACAAGGGCTTTCCCATTCTCCTTTTGTCCCACCCCCCCCTCCTCCCCTACCCGATCCCTGTTTCACTTTGTTCTTCATTTTAAGTTCCATAGGAGTTGTGCTCTGGGACTGTCATATCAGAGAGTCCATTCGATATTTCACCTTATGCTTCTGACTCACTTCACTAAGCATAATTCACAGAGATAGTCCTGTTGAGCTCATTTACTAACAATTCTCTGATTAAAAAATGCATTTGTTAACAAGTAGTCTGAAATGATCTCACATTCTTTTTTTTAAAAAAGAACTCCCATTTTAAAAAATTCAAACATTATTTAACAGGAAAAAGCAGTCAATCAAAATCTAAAAATCAACTCCCCAGCACCACATAAGCCGGGTGTGGTGGTGGATGCCTGTAATACCAGAACTCAGGAGGCTGAGGCAGGAGGATTGCCATGGGTCCAAGACCAGCCTGGGCTCCATAGTGAGTTCAGGACCAGCCTCAGCTACAGAGCAAGACCCTGTCTCAAAAATGCAAATTAGGATGGATTGATTTGCATTATAATCAATTTAAAATATCAGTCGTTTAACTTAGGGCCAAAGGGCCAATAGTTCCCATTTAAATAGCAGAATTGCACAAGTGATATTTTAACTGCATTTCAAATATGGTTAATTTAGAAATGCATATTGGCTGTGCCTCCTGCCTGCCCAGGTGGCTCAACGGCCTTAAGCTGCATGGTTTGAAGCCATAGGCATTTCCTTATTTCTGCGTCTGAATGACTGGATGTTATTCTGTCTGGTGTTTTTTAGTCTGTCACACTCTACCAATAGGCTCCCTGCCCCTGCCTAACTGTCACTTTAGATAGAATCCTCCTCCCAGTGCACTTGTAGCGTGATCCTAGGCTGACAGGAAGGACATGCCTGCCCATTGTAGACCAATCTCTGCCTGCTCTCTGTGGCCTAAGGCCCTTCTTTTGTCTGAGAATCACAACCACTTGACTGGAGATCTTTTCCACCTTCTGCATGCCCTTTGGCCACCATTCAGATCCCCGTCGTTTCTGGCTTCCTCAACTAGGCCAATAAGGAGTTTCCTTTACAAATTCCCAGTCTTCTAACTCACTTTGCCAGGACCACTGGTGGAGCAGTCCTTCACTGTTGCCATCTTGATTCAGTCTTCCTTGTATCGACCTTAAATGTAGTCCTGTGACAGTTCTGACATGTTCTATCCTTGTCCTTGTTATAAAGATCTTTCAACTGAGGCAGACTGAAATAAGAGAAACAACAGAGCCAAGATTTAATGACAAGTGCCTGAGATTCTGGGAGTCATGCACTTGGTTACCTCTAGTGGTAACCAAGGTCTCCTTTTCTCAGTTTCCTCAACTTGTAACAGTTATCCTTCTAAACTCACTTTATTACACTTTGATATTAATATCAGCTACCTCACTTGCTTTTTCCTGTAAATTATTTCTTGTGTTTCTACTTCATCTCTATAAATTTCCATTTTTTAAGGTTTGTGTTCCTTTGTCTTGTTTATTGACAGATAAAATAGTATTATTTGTCATGTACCACATGATATTTTAAAATATATATTATGTATATTATGGAATGAGTAAATTTAGCTAGTTAACATATGTAATAGCTCACAAAATTATTCTCATGGTAAGAAATTCCTTATAAATCTAATCATAAGGTATTTTTCAGAATATAGTATTTTAATTTATTTTAATTATCAAATTGTACAATAAATTTGTACTTCTTTATTAAATTATTTGGCTAGAGGAAGTAACATTTCATGTGATATATAAGCAAATGCTTAGTAGCTATGTAATAATGATATTAAAAGTGGATCCCTAATGAAGACATACCAATACATAAGTATCCAATATGAAACATAATTATCCAAAAATAAGAGAAAAAATTTGTTTTTTTTACAAATATGACTAATTGATGAGAGGATTTAATTAATCTTTTTTGATAGAAATTATAAAGCAATCTGAAAAAATGCATGTGCACATGCTCCTGCACACACACACACACACACACACACACACACACACACGCACACAACCCTATAAGCCATTAAAATTGTTATGAGAATAACCTGAAATATTGGGGGGAAATTTCAATTGGGAAGAAGAATATTTTTCAGCTGAAAATTAAGTGGACTGTCTTAGTTTCTTGTTTATTGCTTGTGACTCAATACCCGACATCCACAAATTTAGGGGAGGAAAGTTTTATTTTAGCTCACAGTTTCAGAAGGTCACAGTCCATTCAAGGGCAGCCAGCAGCAACTGAAGTACATGGCAGAGAGAGAGGTGGAGGCAACTTCTCACAAGCAGGAAGGCAAGTTGAGACTATTTGAGACTAGTCCCCCAAGGGAGGCAGGAAGCAGCTTATATAACCTTACAGATCTCATCCCAGTGATCAGCCCGTCTTGGATCCAGGTGTGGATGGTGTGGTAAACCCCCACTACACGCTGTTAATCCAATTTGCATGCCTGTAGTCCACCCCTCCAGACTAGGCTCCAATCTCCCAACAGCACATGGTTCCATAGACAGTATAACACTGAAATACATGAGACTTCTTGGGGGATATTCCAGATCCAAACCAAAATATGAACATATAAGAAATAAATTATAAAAAGGTGAAATGCCAATTAAAAATTAAAATATTGGTGATATTATTTTTATTGGTAAAATTTTAATGTTGGTTCAGTTCTATTTTGATAGAATTGAAGATAATCCAAAAATTATAATCAGATAAAAGCCAGAATATTAACTCAAACTTTGAATTTGACTTGAATTTTGAACATTTTAAATTGCTATGTAATTGTGTCCTCAGGCTGCTTTATGTAATTTGAAAAATGATTCCCCACTGAGACATAATAAGTAAAAAAGGGTATACAATTAAGAAGCAGCTGTAGCTCTCAAAGAACCTCACTCTTTAGTATTCATGAGTAAGTAATTGGACAATTGTTGAATGAGCCTGGCTAATTTATTAAAATTAAGAAAGTACTGCCAAAAAATAATGATTATTTCCAGTGCCTATTGAAAAAGTATCATTTTCAAATGCTACTACACATTCAGAATTTTAACATTGGAAAATATATTTTAGGATATTATTGATTTCTTAAAATTACCATGCTGAACTCATTAACCTGATCACTAAGAGTTGCAAAGTAAACACTACCCCAAGCTGCCCCTCTAGAGTCCTGGAAAAATAGTCAAATTTTTTCAGAACTCTGAAGATTACCTGTTTTTTTTTTTTTAATAATGAGAAGTAGCCTTACTTGATAAAAATTGTGGAGTGTTGGTGAGAATCGAGGGCTCTTTAATATTCCACTTTCCTCCTCTTCCCTGTCGCTGTAGCCCCAGCACCCCTTCAGCCTTGACAACCATGTTTGGCAGTTGTGGTGAAACACCCAGCAGCCCATTGGTCTCTGCCAGTAAGTGGGCATGGCTCCTGTTTTCAGGTGTTTCAGTCCATGTTTGGCTTGTTCCGTTTCTGGGGCCTATGAGGCAGATGGTCATGGTAGCACAGCACAAAAGCCACTCACCTCAGGGAAGTCAGGAAAGGGTGACAGTGAGGAGGAGTGAGGATGTAGCAGGAGAGGAAGGGGAGAGGAGAGAACAAGGAGAAAGGGAGAGGAGGAACGGGAAGAACAGACGGAAGAAGGAGAGGAGGAAGAAAGAAGAGGGAAGAGAGTTGTAGAATACACCCTTCTAAGTTATATATCCCTGGAGGTAGGGAGAAGGGAACAGGAGAGGAGAAAAGGGAGAAGAGGGAGAAGGAGAGGGTAGGGAGGTAAAGAGCGAGGGAGGGAGAGAGAGAGAGAGAGAGAGAGAGAGGAAGAAGGATGAGACATGTTACTCCACCAGTGCCACATTTCCTCCTATTTTTCCCACCTCGTGAGAGCTCACCCAGCTGTGAGCTCTTTGGTGGATTGAAGAACTTGGTACACATGATTCAATCACTTCTCAAAAGCTCATTGGCTAACAGCCAAGCCTTGGATACCATGAGCCAACCTTTGGTGGGGGGCACATTTTGAACCCTAAGCAAAGCACCTGTGTTTTATAGAACTTAAAATAAGGCTGCCGAGGCAATGTGGTGATCATTTCTATCACCTTCACTTTAAACACAGTCTTGTGCTGTGGTACAGCAGGAAAACTAACTTCAACTGAAGGTAGTGGCTTTATGGTGACTGTGTAGTTAGGGTACATGTTGCCACATTTAGATCTTCCTCAGCTGATCCTGCCAGCAGAGTTGTCCTGAAAACTGGAGGACTTCCTGTGCTCAGTACGTGGCAAGAGGGCCTGAATATTTTCAACTGCCCATCCCCATCAGAGTGTGAAAAACAGCAAAAGTAATCACTCGCCAAGAAAACTGATTTTAGGCAAGTCAATATGCTTTCATTTATTGCTTCATTAAATTCTAGAGCCATCTCATAAGGTAGGAATTAAGATTTTAATATTAAAGATGAAGGAGGTTAATATGAGAGGCAATTTGTCATGGGTTCCATGTCTTTAAAAGACAACTGAATTAACTCTGCTTAGCTGGACTCCAGTAGCCCCTTGCCTGTGCCATAATAGTCCATTTATGTGTGATTTACAACTATTTACTTCCAGGCCTGGTGGCTTATAGTCCCAGCACAGTGGGAGTTCCAGGCAGGAGAATTGCAAGTTGGAGCTCAGCATGGACAACTTAACAACTTAAAATTAAAATCAACAATAAAATTGGGCTGGAGATAAAGCTTAATGTGAAGGCCCTGGGATTTGTGCACAATATCATAAATAAATAATAAAACAATTCATGGGTTGCCCTGCAGATCTACAGCAAGGTATATCCATGAGAAAATATCCAAGAATTTTAATTCGACCTAAAAATCAATTTTTGGAAGATAAATAGTTTTAAGCTAGGGCCTGTATTTGCTCTGTCTTAACTTTAAAATCATATTGTGACTCAAATATCTCAATCTTAAATCTCTTCTAGGCTGATGTTACATTCAAATAAGTAAACTGCAACTCTATATATGGGACTGATAATTTTATTTTTAGGATGTTTTTATATGTAGTTTTCCTATAACATGCTTGCTCAGCAGATAGTAGTCTACAGTGGAGGTGAACAGAATTGTCCACTTTTGAGGAATTGAGCATACAACTGTGTAAAAAATGTTTATTGTCTCTGGAGGATCTGAATGGTGGTGTTGTGCAGCTCAGGCTAAAGCATGTGAAACTATGCTAGTTAGAAAAATGTCCACATGTTCAAGCGTGGAAGAGCACATTAGTGGGCATAAAACAAATGATTAGCCAGAATTTTATTTTAACATGTTTATGGACAATTTTAATTTTTTTCTCTTCAGGTATGTATGTTTCAAAACAAACATTTTATATTTGTCATTAATAGAATTTCAAAAATGATCATAGCTTTAAAAGTTATCTTTTCCCATTTCACAGAGAGTAAATCAACATTGAAACTTTTTATTATAATACTCAGTAAAAACTTAAAAATTTGATAAGTGCTAAAAAGTTTCCCATAGAAAAAACATTTTCCTGAGGGAATTGGGAGTGATGGGAAGGCAGGGATGGGAAAGGGAAGTAAAAAATTATTAAGATGTAATATAGATATATGAATCAGCTATTTAGTGTTGTAGTTTCTGGGTAATGGCCTTATGGACTATATTTTGATCTGTAGAGAAATCTCAAGGTAACTCTATAGAGAATTTAAAGATACACTAGTTCTTCTAAAAATTTCTGGACAAAACATGAGTGATATGTTCTTTGCCATTAAAAACTGTATCCAACTTCTTCATGGCTAAAGATAATTTTCCCAAGAATGTTCTCTTAGAAAAAAAATTAAAGCAATGTTTTAAAATGCTCCCACAGTATTTTTTGAATGACATTTGAGATAAGGGCAGAACCTCATTGCTTTTGTTCTAAAACTAGCCAGATAAATTCATCCATATCCTTAAAATGTACCCTGAGAAAAGTTCTGTGGTGGTGTTAATGTTCACAATGACTTTCAAAGTGTGAGAAATTTGTAGTAAGTTACATTTAATATTCCTCTTTTTCTCGCCCCTCACATCTGATCCATCACCAATCCTGATACTATTTTTCTTTATTTCAATGTTTGTCACCACTCTGTCAAAATACACCTTTACAAATTAGAAATATGACTTTTCTACAAAATGGAGTAAGCATATGCCAGATGTTTACTTATGTCTTTATTCAGCAGGTTAATGAAGATAGTTTCAGGAACATGTAAGAACTAGTCTGTTAAGAAGTCTTGCTGCAGAAAGTTAGAGTCAAATTGGTTAGCATCCTATAGAGCAGTATAATTACAACTTTTATTTTTCTTGGAAAAGTTGTGTGTCCAGTGGACAAAAACTACAAGCAACCATGTAATTCTAAAAAGTAGCAAAAGTCAGCCAAGGTACATATGTGATTTCCCAACTCAGGAGTATCCTTTTAAACAAGGCTACCCAGCCGGTGAGGGGGTAATCAGTGTGCAAAGCTTCATCTGTATCTACAGCTGCACCTGTCTCTCTCTCACAGTAGCACCTGAGCTCCACCTCCTTTCAGATCCACAGAGACATTACATTTGCATATGAGTGGGAATCCTCCTGTGAACTGTGCATGCAAGAGTTCTAGGTCACATGCTCCTAGTGAGAATCTAATGCCTAGTGATCTGATGTGAGCTGAAATGGAAAAATTGTGTCTCACAAAACTAGACTCTGGTGTCAAAAAGGTTAGGGATAGCTCCAATAGGACCCGGAAATGATAAACACATATCCTATTGATTTATTGATAGTACTCTTGGATTAGCTTTTCCTAACAGTTCCTTTTTGTCATCATAAGTACTAGCCGAGATTGTTCTTCATCACAATGAAAACTAGTCTTCTGATACTTGAATCTGGTTCATCTGGTTCATTTGCATATGTTAGTAAAATGTATTAACTGCCTCATAGTTTGATCTGCCTGTGTAGAGCTGTCCAGTTTTTCCTCATAATTATTATTTACGTGTTTGGAATACATAGTGAGAACATTCCTCTGGGGAATAGGTATATTTACATATCGCATCTTAATCATCTTTTTCCCCTCCCTCACCTCCCATCTCCCTCCATTCTCAGACCTTTTTGCTAGAACCATTCAGTTTTGAGCAAGTGTCATTGCCACAGGATTGGCTTTGTTCTAGAATGCAGGATGGGTCTCTCTTTGTTTTTTTTTTTGTTTGTTTGTTTTGTTTTGTTTTGTTTTTTGGAGACAGAGTCTCGCTCTGTGGTCCAAGCTGGTCCTGAATTCACTTCAGAGCCCAGGCTGGCCTTGGACTCACGGCAATCCTCCTGTCTCAGCCTCCCGAGTGCTGGGATTACAGGCATCCTCCACCACGCCCAGCTTATGTGGTGCTGGGGAATTGAACTCAGGTACTTAGCTCTTGGCTTAGCACTTGCTCAAGTGCTTTAACCGCTGAGCCATTCCTCCAGCCCATCTCTTTGGTCTTGGGCCTTGCTAGTTTGTTCCCTCTCTCGTATTTGTAGGTCTCAAGGATAAGTAGAACGTGCTGGGAATGCAACATCATAAACAACTGGCCAAACCGTTTCAAGCTCTACTGTCATTCTAGAAACAGAATGTTCTTTGTTTTCCCAGAGGTGTAAAACTCTTTGGGTTGCCTTTTGGAGTCCTTCAGTTCTCTTGCATCTTGGAGTGACATACACAAGATGTCACCCATTCTAGGCAGCTCTCGTGAGCCTTGGGGGACCAACTCACTCTAAATCTTAGCCTTCTACTGTCCCTAGCTGCCTATCTGTAATTAAGTTGCTTTAAATAACTTGTCATTTAAGTGGCCTGCATTCTAGGACTTGGGGGAAGTAGTACAAATTGCAGCCCGAAGTGCAGTGAATTGAGGTGGTGCATCTGAGCACAGTGAACTTGCGTTGCATAAAATTGTGCAAGGAAGCATTAAAAATAATATGCTGAAAAATTGCATTGGATAAAGTATGATCACTAAATTCTCTTTTTTCCATTGAATCGTTTCCTTTTCTTGTTTTAAATTTCAGTTGTTCTTTTGATTATTTTTAACTAATACAATTCAGGGGAAATGGTAGTTGTGTTTTTCTCTCCCTTCTCACTTAAAATCATGTCTAGGACAATATAAGTCCTTAATAAATATTTGATTAAAATAAAATCCCATATATATTTCTGGACACTATTTGTACAATTGACATATACTTTTTTTTCAAAAAGGAAACTACGCATTGCCTCTGTATGAGGGAGCTTCCCACATCAACATCCAGAAGGAACAGTTTGTCTCTGTCTTGTCTTTCTGAAGTATTAATATCTTTCCTCCCAGGAACTCAGAATTCTGGTATTGGATATTTCTCATGTCAGCAGCCTGCACTGTGGTATTAATGACTGGGGTCTCATTATATTTTAAAATAGGTTTTAGGGCAACTTAGTCATTACCCCCTCCCAGATAGTGGGAAACTATCTCTCTCTCCTTTTTTCTAGATAAAGACCTGTTCTACCTATTCTAAAATGTTTGTTTTTGCTACAGTTTGGACCTTCATTGTCCCCCACAAAGCCTCATGTATCTCCAACTGCGTATTATCAGAAGGTGGAGTCGGCCTGGAAGGGGCAAATGCTTGAAGTTTGTCCTAGAAAGTTTGTGTCATCTTGTTCAGACGGAGGTTGCCCATGCCAGAGCTTTCAGATGTGTGGGTTTTTTACCTATGTCCAGGAAGTGAAGGAGGAGTACTCACTTTGGGGGAGCCCAACTGCCAGCTTAAAGTAATTAAAGGAAAGAAATAAAAATATTTTTATAGCTTCTCCAAAAAGAAAAAAAAAAGCCCTATCCTTGCCTGAGTCTTCAGACACTGGCCTGGCTCCTGCCTCTATTGGCTTTCTTTCTGCAGTGGGGTGAGCAGCTCTCCAGCATCTGCCATGTGCTTCCAACCGTTTGGGCTGCCTGTGAAAGGACTGTATGACACCCTCTAAAACTGTGAGCTCAATATATGTTTCCTTGCCGAAGTCCTGGATGTTTGGTGTTTTGTTGCAATGATGAGGAAGAAACAAAAGCAATTTTTATGCTAGTCCCTGAAGTCTTCTGCTTATGTATAGTGATTACTTCTAGTTGAGGATATATATCAGTCTCTGCTTCTTTTAGCAGAGAATAAAGTCCGCCAATTTGGAACCAGACTCAGAAGATTCTGACCTGAGTTCTAACATTCCTCCGCAGCTAATAAGGGCAGCAAATTTAAACCTGTTATTTTGTTTTAAGCCTCCATATATGTGTGTGTTTCTCTCTCTGTGTGTGTATTATATGTATTATAATAGCAAAATATAAGAATAAGAGATACACATAAAATTGTTTCTGCTTTTAAGTGAAGGATTAAGTAATTGTGACTATTATAGGAAATTATTTTTCTCCACATATATTGTTTTTTAGTAGATGTCTCTAAAGAAGTTCATGATTATAATGGTGATAGGTGAGAAAGATCTTGGGCAAGTGGCTTCTTTCTAGGCAGCCATTTCTGTGTCTACCTCTAAGTGCTAGCACTGCTTACAGGTATACCTGAGATATTGTAGGTTCAGTTCCTACTACTGCTGTAAAGTGAGTATTTCAGTAAGTGAATCACACAAGTTTTTTAGCCTTCTGTGCTACAGTCTGATCAAAGTGATAGTTCATAAGATCAAGGTAGCTATGATAATTTAAAATAATGAAATCTGTGGTATTAACTTGTTGAAAACTGTTTTTTAATATTGGAGTCAATCCTTTCCAACCCTGCTTCTGTTATTTTTCCAACTAAGTTTATCATGATGTTTTAAATCTTTTTTGTCATTTCAGCAATATTCCTAGAATTTTCATCAGAAGTAGATTCCAACTCAAAAATCATATTTCTTTGGATCATCTATAAGAATACCCATCTATTAAATTGTAATCATTCAATTATAACAATTCAGTGGTCTCTTGGGGGTCCACTTTTTATTCTGATTATATTTCAGTCTTCACCCTGTTCATAATTTGCTTCTTCTACTGAAGTATTTGTCCCCTTGAGATCATCCATGAGGGCTGAAATTAAGTTTTTCTAAACTTTTGCTTACATTTAACATTGATATTTTGATCATGAATATCAGTCATCTTTCCCATGAAATGTGAATGATTTTAATGACATCTATGATGGTGTATTTTTTTCTGAAAAGGTTTCAATTTGCTTTGCACAGCTATCAGAGGAGTAACTGTCTATAACAACTATAGCTTTTCAGAATATTTCTTAAAAGGTTTGAAAAGCAGAATCCTCCTTAGTCCATGATCTACATAATGAATGCTGTATCAGCACACAGAGGAACAGTCTAATCATGCATTTCATCACAGCTCTTAGGTTACATGTTTTCTTATTAATAAATTGAAACATTTAGAAAGGAATATTTTTTTTTCTGAACAGGAAGACTTAAGAGTGATCTTAAAATAATCAAACCACACCACAAATAGAGATGGTATTATCCAGACTTTGTTGTTTCTTTTATGGAGTAAACGTGTGTGTGTGTGTGTGTGTGTGTGTGTGTGTGTGTGTGTGTGTGTGTGTGTGTGTGGTTTTGGAAATTGAACTCACACCTTGCCCCCTCTAGGGAACTCCTCTACAGAGCTGTGTTTCTAGCCCCCTAGGATATCTGTTGTGTTTTTTAAAATTTTTATGGAGTCCCTATCTCTCAAATGTTTCAGCACTATGAAAGTTTATATGTCCAGAAGAGTGTTACATACACGTTGAACAGTAGTTCCTCCTCTTTGAAGAGAAATCTTATGTCTTCTGATCTACAGAAATGAAATATGAAATGTTCACCTAGAATGTGTGATGTGAATAAGGAATGCTGAATAAACAGTAGCTTAAAGCATATTGAATGAATGAAAGATGTAAAAGAAAGAAAACGTTCTTGGCCCTTGTGACTGTATAACTGTAAAGGTGTTTCTTTTTCCCCCCCTACAGCCTGCTATTTATATTATTGAAGGTGAATTAATATCCTAAAATCCCTCTTAGGTGATATGATTTGCCTAGGCTCAGCTCAAGGACAGATTATCATTGTTCCTTTAATTGCAGAATCATTCCTATTGGCTTGAGATGTGAATTCATGATTAGACTTCCTTTGTCAAAGTCGGCTGCTGCAAACTTTCAACTGATGAATCATATCCTATTACTGTGGTGCACTCTTTAAGAACAACTTTGAGATCACTTTTTTTTGCCCTTTTTAAAGATAAAACCATACATAAACCAGAACATACACAGATAAATAGCATATTTACTACTGGAATAATTTGCCTTGCTTTGTTAGGAATATTTTAGGTTCTTTGTTTTCCAGGATTTATTCATATCATCAAAGTTGTATTTTGGTAAATTAGATACTCTAGTTAGTATTACACTGATCAGTGTTGGTATTCAGATCAAACACCTATTCCTCACTGATTTTTTTTTTTTGGGGGGGGGGGCTACAGTATCCTGGGAATCATGTGAACTTTGATTTAGGAATAGTCTAGCCTTGTTTAAAATGAATTGCCTTCCATTGCTCAGCTTTTCCAGGCAACTTTTTTTTTTTTTTTTTTTTTTTTTGCACCATTGAAAGGAGTCAGCTGCTCTCCCTTTGTTCCAGCTGTCCTCTCCTAGGCTTGCCGTGGTGGCAGGAATCACCTTTTGGAGGTCATCCAGAGCCAGGTAAAGCCAGGGGATAGTGGTCCTCTATAACCATGCCTGTTATTGCTCGGTACTAGATTCTTGAAATCCATTATCCATTCATTAATAGAGTATTTGTGCCGGGGTGGCCGATGTTTTCTTTGTGCCTCTAACTGAGTAGGTTAACATTTCTCTTTTGGTATATACTTCAAAGTTATTGTGAGTTCTGGCCACAAAATTCAGCTTCATATCCCCCAACAAGCTCATAGATTTCACCCTTTACAGCCTTTGTGACTCTTTTCCAGTCACTATTTTCAAGATTTTGATGGTTATTCTGAATCTTCAGAAAGATATCTTCCTCCCATTGCTATTTAGTGAAGATAATGCTTGCATATTTGATTCTGAAAGTTTTCTAATGTCTGTCACACAAAAAATGAAATTATGTGACATTGTTTCCAAAATCAAGTTGAAATGAAATAATTAGCTACTTGGTGGAGACTCAAGATGAGTCTTTGGGGAATTTTGGTCTTAGAATTTTTCCTCTGGCATTTCCCCTCACACCACCCAAGCACACAAAAGCACAGTACAAAGATGACCTCATCAAGGAGACAGCTGACATTTCCTTATCTTATGTAAAATATTAAGCAAATGCTGGATCAAAGCTGGTCTCATAAACCTGTTCTCTTTTCACATCTCCTCTTTATAAAAATTTGACAACATCCACTAATTTCACCCTCAGTTTCCTTTCACATGATTTAAAGATGTTGAACTCAATAAAACATGATTTTTACATCTTTTAAATTTTTATACTAAATATCTTTATATACTGTGACATGTAACCAGTGAATTTGAAGATCTAAATATTTCTGGTTTTCGTTTCATTTAAGCTCCTTATTTTCTTTATTTAAGCTCTTTATTTTAATTCTTTCTGCTTTTGTAGGTATAGTTTGCTCTTATGATTTTATTTTTAAATTTTTAATTATGTATATCTTACTTGGAGTTTTTTGACTGTCTTTGTGTGATATGTTGCTTTTATTACTTTTGGACAATTCTCAGTCACTATTTTTTTCTCTTCTGTTCTCTATTTTCATCCTTGGGCATCAATTTCACGTACACTGTGTCATTTGATGTTGTCATACAGGTTTTGGGTGCTCTTTTCTGTTTTGTTTTTTATTATTTTTTGTCATATTAAGATTTAAATCAATCGACTTTGATTAGAGCTTTTTATCATTTAAAATGTTTACAATGTAAGAAAAACCTCTTCATTCACTTGAAAGAATTAAGGCAAAAAATAAATATTGGGATCCTTTGAGGAAAAGGGGATTCTGTTTCTAGCCTGCTATTTCTTGTGGTAATAGGCTTATTGTGAAAATAATGTATACTCTCATTATTTCAAGAGTTCAGTGTTTCTCATTAAAATAATTACTTCTTATATCCTGTACTGATTCCCAGTGAAAACATGAAAATTATAGAAATGAGAATATTACTACTGACTATCTTGTGTTCTTGAAACCTAGACCTACATACAAAAATGAAAGAAGGTTCTAGTAGAGCAGATATGATTGAACCACTCACATACTCACATAAAACAACCAAGAGTAAAAATTATCTTAACAATTCTACTAGGTAACTGTTTCTCTTTTATAATCATATTAACATAAATACTGCTAATTCTGTTATAGAATCAACATCCACAACTTGCACAGCTAAACACACTTAATTCAGGAAAAGTCCTGGTGTTAGTAAATGAATGGTCATCATCATGTATAGAGAAATTATTAATGGAAACACAAATAATACAGTGAGTTTGTACTTCTGTGACTCCTAACATGGCTTTTATCTGTGCCCACATGTCTAAAGTGCCTTTGATTTCTCTTCCTCTTCCTACAAAAACACCATAATGATCTGATCAGTGCCCTCATTGCTAGCTGTCTCTAAAACAGGTTTGCTTTTTTTTTTTTCAGCAGTGTAAAGAGACAGCCTACAGAATGGACAGGATGTGGAAAATTTTTTTCTGCCAATTGTTTGGACAGAGGACATATACTTAGAATATATAAAGAACTCGAAAAATTTAGAACATTCAAAATAAAAAGACCCAGTCAATAAGTGGGCAATTGAAATGAATAGATACTTCTCAAAAGAAGAAGTACAAATGGCCAATAAGTATGTGAAAAATTGTTCAGCATCTTTGGCCATTAGGGTAATGCAAATCAAAACAACACAGAGATTTCATCTATTCCAGTAAGATTATCATCAATAACAAAAAATGCTGGTAAGGTTGTAGAGAAAAGGAAACCAAATTATATACATATATATATATGAATTTGTATTGGTGATTGAGCCCAGGGCCTTCATGGCAAGCTACATCCCCAGCTTATTTTACACAGGGTCTCACTAAGTTGCCTAGACTAGGCTCAGATTTTTGGTCCTCCTGCATCATCCTCCCAAGAGTACTAGGATTGTAGCTTGTGCCCCTAAGCCTGACTCTTGTATAACATATTATTTGTGATACTGTCCACTGGTACAACCACTCTGAAAGTCCGCATGGAGATTCCTCAAAAACTAAAAGTCAAAACTTCATTTCTCTCTCCCTTTATTGCTGTTTCATTCCAGCTCAGTTGGGAACTTCATACGTGTCAAAAACTCATTTCAGTATGTTCAGAGTAGATGTCATTGACAAGTACGAAGCGCTTTACTATCTGTCCTAGTTTGAAGTTGTATCTTTTAATTTCTTGGACTTAACCCAGAGAGCTTTGTGGGACTTAAGAGAAAATCCCTTCTAGGTGTTCACCGTCAGGGCAGGACTCCCCTCTTCACTGAGGTTTGCATGCCAGGCTGGGCTGCTTCTACTCACTCCAGGGACCAAGGTCGTGTGGTGCAGTGGTGGTGTGGTGGTTCTAGGTTCTGTCCTCTCCTGGGCCTCTTTATCTTTTATTGTTTTGACAGTACCTACATTTGTCACCCCAGTTGTCCAGAATCCCGACCAGTGCTTCAGAGCTTGTCATTTGGGCTGGGTATTTTGGGTATTTCTCCTTTAATTCCCTATCAGGATATACATGCCTAGGTTTATTTTCTTAGTCCTCAAAGTTCTCTATGTTAAATACGTGGCTAAGACCTTCTTGTTAACCCTTCATTACTTCTTAACACTTCATGACAAATACAGGTTTATTGTGGCTCCTTGGGAAAAAAAAAAATCCTTGACTTCAAGTGCTATTTCAGCCTTTCTGGACTGGAATTCCAAGATGTATTTGTGCAAAATGGATCAATTGCCCCTCACCCAACAAACTGGTGATTTTTCTGTCCTGTTTGTCCTGCTAATTATTCCTCTTCTAAAATCAGAGTGAGAGAATAGATTATTCTGTGTTAATATTGAGCCAGGATTTGAACAGTGAGTTTAGCAGACTACTTTTAGAGGGGTTATAAGATAGACTTCATACTTTACAAGTTTGTGATGAGCAACAGAGGACAAAATGTTTTGGTATTTCACTACTGGTTTTCCAGTCATGGGCTATCTCTCTTTAAATCATATTTTATGTGTTAGAGATAGGGGATAATTATGATTTTATTAAAAAGGCCAAATAGTTACTTAACCCAGCAGATGTTTACTGTCATTCTCCACACAAAAAACTGAACTCCCTTATCAGAAAGTAAGTATTCTGTGGAGAGGTTTCAAAGAAAGCAATCACTCAATTTGTAAGGCAATTAATTATTTTTGTTGATAAGCCATAACATCAAGGAGAATTTTACACTCATCCTGAGTGTACCACATGGCTTTCATATTTGTTAGATTTTGCCCTGGGGATAAAACATTTTAAATAGTTTCCCACTAAGTAATGTATTTAGTATATGTGCCAGAAATATTTCTAGTAGTTATTGAAAGTTATCTTTGCAATACTGACTGCATGAAAAAGGGTTTCCACTACTTTTGAACTAGAACAGCTGGGATGGTTCCTGCACTGAGATTGTTGGCTCTGTTTGAGGTGTTATTGATAATGAATTAATGAATTAGTCTGTTTTAATTGTAATAAGTTACTTGAGGGTAGGCAGTTATATAAACAGAAGAGGTATAATTGGACTTCTGGTCTGATCTCAGGGAAAGAGGCTGCATCTAGTCATGGCCTTCTTTCCTGAAGAGTCCTAAAGTAATTTAGTGTATCACAGCAAGAGAGAGGGTGCATTTGAATAGGGAGAGAGAGAGAGAGAGAGAGAGAGAGAGAGAGAGAGAGAGAGAGAGAGAGAGAGCGAGCGCACGAGCGCAAGTCTTCTGGTCTTTCTTTTCTTTCAAGTCACTATTATTTATGGGGGATTCACTATAGTGCTTTAGTCCACTCCTGATTACCTCCCAAGGACCCCACTTCTGTACTTAATTTGATTAAATTTTCACCCTCTTACAATGGTACAATGGAGATTGAATTTCAGCATATAAAACCCTGGAGAGCACATTGAATTTGTGTTCAAACCAAAGCAGATAGATAAGTAGCTATCAGAGGTATATACATTCATATGAGTCGTGATGGTCCTAGGAAAGAATAATGGCTTTACCACAATTTTTTTAGAAACTTCAAGAGAGGTATTTACTACAATTTGAATTTCAACTTATCTTACTGTCAAATAATTTAGCAGATCCAAAGTGAGAAAACACAAAGTTTCTGATGCATTGAAGAGGAAAGCACAGAATAATCTAGAGAAACATTAGATGTTACATAAAATTATGGTTCCAAGTCAAGGCTGTCTCTGCACGTTTCAGACTTAGCAATATCAATGTTACAGAGAAACACAGATTGATAGATTCAAGGCTTTTTGATCCTACAAATCAATAGATCCAACTCAGAGTGAGGTCACTGCTGTGATAGCGCCACTAAGGCTTTTTGTTTCTCCAGCTAGTACTGCTTGCTACTGCTGCAGCCGCCACCGAACTAGCAGGTGGGTTATTTGGGTTGGGCTTTTGTGATGACTGATTGATGCTGAGCATCTTTCTGTTGGCTTACTGTAATTTGTATCCATTCTTTGGAAAAATATGCAAGGTTTTAAAAAAAATTTTGAACTGTGTTGTTTATATGTTTGTTGTTGAATTTTAAGAGGTGTTTAAACATTCAGGAACTAAATTGTCTTTAGATATGTGATTTCCAAATATTTTTCCCAATCTCTCTGTTGGTTTTGCAGTTTTTAGACTTTCCTTTTGAAACAGGTTTGTTTGTTTGTTTGTTTGTTTATTTATTTATTTTGGTCTTCTTTTGTGGTCGTTTGTTTAAATTTGAAACCAGAAATTGAATGCAGGGTGTGGTGCATGCCAGGCATGTGCTGTACCACTGAACTATATCCTTGGCCCTGAAACACTTTTAGTTTTTGACTCGTCTTTGATTTTGAAAAAGTCTGTTTTGTCTTATTGTTATTTTTGCTTGAGCTTTGGTTTCATATCCATTAAGTCAATGTCAAATGGAATATGATGAAGATTTTCTGCAATGTTTTTTTTCCTGATGTTTTATGGTTTTGGCTCTTAAATTTAAGTCTTTGACACCTTGGAATTAATATTTTCCATGCTACATGTTTAACTTAAAAAAAGAGTCCAACTTCATTTGTTTGCACATATACAACTTGTTTTCCCAACACTGATTATTGAAAAGATAGTTTTCACATCCTCATGAAAGTTAAGTGAGCACTACACACACACACACACACACACACACACACACACACACACACACACACACACACAGCTACAGAATGTGAGGAGCAGATGAGAGATGTTATCTCTGGTCTGTTTCACATGTGCACATCTGTCCTTACTTTACACCAGACTGCTTAACATTTCAGATTAAGTGTTGAAGTTGAGAAATCTGACTAGTTCAACTGTATTCTTCTTTTTCCGAGATTGTTTTAGCTATCTGAGGGTCCCTCATAAATAGGATGAATTCTGCCAGATTCTCTAGTTCTGTGAAAGATGTAGAATATCAGTAGAGATCATGTTGAGTCTCTGCAGACGCCTTCTACACATTCCGGCCGAGTCTCCTTCCCCTCCCACCCTGAGTTTTTGCTTCTACCTAAAATAGCTTTGCCTATGATTTATATCATAAAAGTCTAAAATTCTAATTTTGTTCAAAAGAAATGTTATTAAGAAGTCTATTTTTTTGTAAAGTTGTTCAAAGAACTATGAAGATAGACAGTCTGTCATTGAAGACCCATGTTTTTATCTGAACTGTTAAAAATGCAAATCCTTAAATTGTTGTTGTTTCATTTTTAGTCATAAGAGTGAAAAGCAAGACTTCTAGACATCCAATTGTCTTCATAAACCATTCTATTAATATGTAATTTGTAATAGGCTTTTACATTTATCTATCAGTTTTATAAACTATACAGTTCTTGTAATAGTTTAGTCAAAAGTATTTCAAACTTTGGTTTTTGCCTATGAAGTTTCAAATTTCTATTTTCTATTTATTTTAAAAATCATAAGGTTACCAAAAATCATAAGAAGAGTATAAAGGATAATTTTTCCTTTGACTAACATGAGAACTGCCTCTTTGAGGTGGTTCGTACATTCTCTTTGACATGATTCCTTCTTTCTTTGAACAATTTCTTACTTTCTGGCACCTAAAGATGAAGATGACCCAGGATTATCTTGTATTAATACTTCCTCTGCTCTAGTGATGGGCCTAGCATTACTTTAAAGAATTCTGGTTCCTTCTGGAGAGAAAAAAGTACATGAAAACAGGTATTAGGTAGCATAGCTGCTCCTAGGATGTCACCTAGGCATAGTAAGGGATTATATTATTGTTTTTATAAGTTATTTGGGCATATACATTCAAATACATTATATATGAGAGTATGATGGCAAATATACACAGACACACACACCCAAACTTAGCTGTCTGCCTAGCAACCTACCCCCTCTTTCTGTCTACCTACTAACACCAGAAGTCCACGTCAATACTAATTCACCAGTGACTAAAGGAAGAAAGTTAAAGTGAATACACAACAGTTGTCAGTTTGAAATGAGTGTTTTATTCCAACCAATGATGGAATGAGTAGTGATGAAAGTGCTTTATTAATAACAGGCAAATAGCAATTCAGTGCCTAATTGGAACAATCACAAAAGTAACGAAGATATTGCAGAAATGAAATGTGATCTTTGTCCTAATTCATTACTATCATTCTCCAAAAGGTGAATTGATGGGAAAACATAAAAACATAGTAGAAATTACATATTAGTGGAATGGTTTTTGAAGAAAACTGAATGTCTACAAGTCTCTCTTGCTTTTCACTTTTTTTTTATCACAAATAATGGAATAATGACAATTTAAGGAATTTATGTTTTTAAAAGTTCAGATAAAAGCATGAGTCATCTGTGAGAGACTGTCTATCACCATAGTTGAATAACTGGGCGGAGTTTGTTTACAAAGAAAAATAAATGAAAGTCCATGACAACCCGTATATTTCATGTAATATTCTAGGTTTCACATAAAAAGCATATTTATATTTTGGGAGTATGCTCTTTAGACCCACACATCAAAATGTCATCTTGGGCTAATCAGTGATACGGCCTTCAGATTGTGGCCCCTCCCCTTTCCTGCAGAGTCACACCTATTCTTATCCTGACCTTTCAGATGTTAAAATATGAAGAAAAAAAACCTCTAGAAATAAGTTGGTTTATATCTAAGTAAATATATAGAAATGTTGCATAAGGCAGTGGTTTCGTGGATCCTTTCTTTTAGGAATTTTCTCATGATTCTTGATTATATCATATATTCGTTGAGTTATTTTGGAAAATTTCAGAAAATTTTATCTTGAATTGAATGAATCAGAAAAAAAATGTAGCTTTTGTTTCCAGTGCAAACCATTGACCCTAAAGTAATTCCAGTGCACGTAGTGTGTTTCTGTGCCTTTGATTTTCTCTATTCCGTTGCTTTGTCCTTCAGTCTCTCTTTTTTAGCCCAGAGTTACCAAAGGCTTTGGCTGCTCTTTTTCCATTGCAAAGTCACTATCAAATCTTTTGTGTCTTTCTATATTAGTTAAAAATTGAAAATTGTTAAATGTAGCAAAAATAACCTAAAAATCACTGTAATAATTTCATCATTATTACTTGACCTGGGGCGGTCCCACCAACTTTTGTGTTTCTGTTTATTAATCAGTCAACACTTGAAATAATCACAAAAATTCTTTTAAGTTTGTGTCTAGTGGGGTGTATGAGAAGATCTTAAACAAAAATTGCTGAACTAAGCTTAGGAGACAGCAATCAGGTTTTGTCTTGCTCTTCTGAGACTTTGGCAAAAGCATTTTACCTTTATGAGACTGAGTTTTTCTGTCGAAAAATTGGGATAATAACAATTGCTTTAGTGATATGAAGGGCTTATTTTAAGGATTAGCTTAATTATCCAAAACCGTGAGACATACAATGTCTCTGAGCTCATCGAAATTTAAAACAACTTAAATTGCAATAGTCTTATCATAAAAATTTTAGTAATCTTTAATTGCAATACAAGAGGACTAGAAAATTCATTTTAAAAGTTGTGCCAGATGATAGTCTCACACCACCAATAGCCACACTACATGTTTGTCCAACAGACACTAGATGAAAGTCACTATATAAAGTGATTTAAAAGCATTGACTCGTTTAATCTTATAAGAAATCTCTGAGGAAGATACTACATGGCAAACAGAGATATTTGCAGGTTTTATAATACTGTCAAATCCTAAAATGAAGAAGTCTCTGTAAATTCCCAGTGACAGAAAAAGAATCTGCACTTAGTGTCTGCTGTTACCTGCATTTCCTCAGATCGCTTTTCATTGCTATGTCTTCAGAATAATAACTTGACCTTCCCCCTGAACTCTGACTTTTTTTTTTGGTGATGTATTTTTAGATGTTTGAATTAACAGAATCACATTTCCTCTTCTATCACCCACTCCCTAGGCAACAAAACAAACAAAGGAAAAGTTTTTATTTTCAAAAAATTGTAATTAGACAATTAAAATAAAAGTTGAGGGATAAATGAGGACTTTTCTCTTAAATGTTTATGTAACTGAAAAGACAAGCAAAAACGTCTTCTATTTAAACCCCTCCACTTACCAACCAACTGCTTGCCTCTCTGGATACCCTCTGGGTTATGCTGGCTCAGAGGCTTCCTTGGGGAAGTTATTAGGTCAACAATTAACCTTTGACCTCAAATTACTTCTCCATTACACAGTTACTTATCTTCCATACTTTTTTATTTTTTTATTTTTTTTTACATAAAGCCACATTTTCTGTCAGGATAAAATGACTTCACATGTTCATGTACACAAAATTGTTCATTCTGGTAAAACATTCCTCAAAAGATTCACGGAAACCCAACAAGACAAAAACTTTATTTGATTTTTTTCAGATCATGGTCTTCATACAACTGTGAGTAGTTTATTCATTGTCTCTGCAACTTTTTCTTAAAAATTATATTTTTAATCCAAAAATGCTTGCTATAATATTTAAAAATTCAACAGAACAATACCAGTGAAAAATTTAAAATAACCACTTCTGAGCAAAACCATTCACCAAAAGCCTTTGTGACTTTAGTTTGTAAAAATAAGCCTGGAAATTAGGGAGTGTGGCTGGGCCATTTGCTGTCATTGCCAAAGCCTCTGTAATCTGTGCCCAAATTATTGCAATATTTCTTAATATTCTAGGCAGCTATCTTACCCTTGTATACTGTAGCCTTTTCAGGTCAAACTTAGCAAAAGAGGTCAAGAAAACAAGGCCATGATTGCTCCTTTTCACAATAAGATAGTGGCCTGAATATTTTAGAATTAAAAGAAATTAAGTGTAAGAGTAATAACATTTAAAAAGTTACATGAATAATTAGCGATTTCACACCTGGGACTTCAGAAATCAACTGTAAGGAATACATAATTTCATCACATAACTCTTGTTCCACCTCAGTCAATATTTGTACTTGATTCCCAATTTGTCTTAAAGGAGTATTCCTTCTGAAACCACAACCTTCTCCATACCACGAAATGAGTCCCTTGTCAGTCCAGTCACATCCTCTGAGGTGATGGGTGACCCTCTGCTATGCCTACTTTTCAGTTAAAGCCACAGGTTTCTTTGCTGTCACTCTGGTTACCACTTGTCGGGCTACCAGACCTGGGTGCTACTCCCAGTGGAAATGACTAATCCTTAATAGATTATGGATAATGCTCTACATTGGGTGGTCCATCAGTGTTTCTAATTATCCTTAAAATGCGTGTATTGTTTTCTTAGTAGGTAAATAAGAATAAAAACATGGGAAGTTTTAATTGCCAAAAATACATAGATATATTAATAGAAAATAGAAAATAACTCTGAAATTGAAATACTAGTCCCAAGTGTAGGCTATTTCCTACCACAGAGTAACATAAAGAATGGTGGGTGAAAGGAACACAGGGAACAGGATAAAAATAGCTTAATTTCATGCTCCAGAAATTAAGAGAAAGCAGTCTCTTCAACAAGTGGTGTTGAGAAGACTGGTTAGCCACATGGAGAAGAATGAAACTAGATCCCCATCTTTCATCCTATACCAAAATCAAATCAAAGTAGATCGAAGACCTAGACATCAAGATAAGAACATTGAAATTTTTGGATGAAAAATAATTAAAACCCTTGGGTACACAACCATAAGGAAGTACTCTGTCAATGAAACACCCAAAGCACATGAGATGACTCCAAGAATTAGGAAGTGGGATTGTATGAAATTAAAAATTTCTTCACAGCAAAGGAAACAACAGAATGAAGAGAGAATGGTTGGAATGGGAAAAATATTTTCCAGCTACTCCTTCAACAGAGGAATATTTTCTAGAATATACCATGAACTGAAAAAAAATCATACCCTCCTAAATAAAAGATCCAAACAAAAAATGGGCAAATGAAATGAATATACAGTTCCCAGAACTCCAAATGGTAACTAAATACATGAACAAATGTTCAGTATCTTTAGCCATCAGAGAAATGCAAATCACAACTGAGGTCTCATGTAACTTCAGTAAGAATGGCTGGTATCAAGAACTCAAAAACAACAAATGCTGGTGAGATTGTGCAGAAAAGGAC
This sequence comes from Ctenodactylus gundi, assembly GCA_004027205.1. Classification (NCBI taxonomy): domain Eukaryota; kingdom Metazoa; phylum Chordata; class Mammalia; order Rodentia; family Ctenodactylidae; genus Ctenodactylus; species Ctenodactylus gundi. Next base: position 260,055 of record PVKB01002389.1, on the reverse strand, counting down.
CCATCCTACATTGTTAATGAGACTGTGGCCTGGCACAAGCTATACTGGAAAGAAGTACAGAGGTTCCTCAAAAACTGTATCTATCTATCTATCTATCTATCTATATGTATATATATATATATATATATATATATATATATATATATATATGTATATATATATATATATCTACCTATATATATATCCCTTTTGACACAGCAGTACCTTTTCTGGGTATCTTCCCAAAGGAGATAAAGTTATAATGCAAGAATATTACATGCATGCACATGTTTATAGCAGCACAATTTATAGTAGTTAAATGTTAAATCTTGGAAGAAGCCAATATGCCCAATAAGAGATGAGTAAGTCAAGATGAGATACATGTAAACACATGAAGTACTACTCTGCCATAAAGAAATATCAACTTGAATCATTTGTAGAATAATGAGTATATTTGGAGATCGTCATGCTTAATGCAATGAATCAGGTAGAGAAGGATAAATACTGCATACCAAAAAAAAAAAAAAAAAAACCCAAACAAAAACAAGAGAGATGGAACAAAGTAAGAAGATAGACTTTGTGGAGAGAGAGAAGGGGATGAGGAATGGGTGAGGGATGGGAAGGGAAGAGAGAAGTAGAAACGATCCAGAGGAGTTAAGTGCACCAATTTCTCAAGCTGATTATTATTAATATGTATTGAAAATACATTATGATAAAAGAATGTAAAATTTAAAATAGCAGCAGAATAATGATAGAAACAATTATGAAATTCATGTTTGATAAGTCATTCTATGGTATTCATTTACTTTCAGTTTTCTTGTATTACCAGTTTTCTAGTTTGTGTAACAGAAAATACATGTGAAGCACATGTTTTGGGGAAAAGATATTTCATTCATTTTAAATATATATTTGAATATTGAAATTTGAATCTTTTCAGGTGCCCAGTTTGCTTTTTCCATTAGTGGTGAGGAATCTGTCAGTGCACAGCATCCAGTTGCACTAGGAGGGCAATTTTTTATGATGACCTTTTAACATGAGTTTTAAGAATCTGAGTGAATTGCTGTAAAGAGACAAACCTAATCAAACTCCGAGCTGCCAGCTAGAATATTAGTTAGAAATTGTGCAGGAAGGTGATGACTGGTTGGTGGTTAATGCTTTCTGCTGTGTATGACCCCCCCGCCCCCAAATCGCTGGATCATTCATTCTTAAAAGTTTATCATTGTAGCTATATTGTTTGAGTGGTGTGAAAACAGAGGTACATTGCCTATTCTTTGTGATTTACTTTTCCCCATTCCCATGAATGGGAAGCATTTTCCACAGAAAATAGTGCAGGGAGAGGAAACAATTCAAAGGCAGTGGATCCCACGTCCCAGGAAGAGACTTAATCTGTGGTTGCAAGCATCCCGCCCTCTCCGGGTTTGGGGTAAATCTTTTGCTCACTGCTTCTTCATTGCATGTGCTAGGCTGATGCCCTCACAGTTCTCGTCGCCACCCAGGCAACCCAGCGTGCAGTAAATGTTTCTTAAGAAGAGGAAAAAAAAAGTGGCAAAACAGATGACAAAGTTAGAGGGCTATAGCCTAAATCACCCAAATTGTAAATTGCATAAATCTAGGTATTCACCTTTGCTTAGAAACTACTTTGAGACTATATATATTTTATAAGATTTGAGTAGCAGTGATAAAATGTGAATAGAGGTGTGGTGTATTGTTATTAACAGGAAAAGCACAGGGCCCACACTCTTCTTAAACACTAGCTTAAGCACTTGTAACCGAATGGTCTCACTAGACCTGTTTTACAACATGTACATGAAGGAGATACTTAAAAACGCATGCCTTAATATAGCTAATGTACATGAATATTTTATAAATAGAGGTTTTAAATGTTAGAGCCTTTTCGATTCTATAAGAAAAGGTTTATCTTATTTAAAATAAATTTTTGAAACTTTGACATTTTTGAACTCAAAAAATGTACTTCTGCAATTTAGTTTTTTTCCTCTTCATTCAGCATAATGAATACCCCTCTAAGTCATCTTTTTTCCATACTGACTCATAACATGATTTCCTTAACAAGTTCATTTGAAGTTCATTAATGTTTTGCTTTCCAAGTGTTTCAGTTTCATAGATTTTTTTGTACATTGTTAACAGAAGTTTATTGTGAGGTGACAGACATTTTGTATAAAACTAGACACAACTTTATGAGGCACAAAATGACATTATGCTGAGCAGACTGAAGTTTTCCATACATTATGCTGTATGTTGAAGAATAAGTTTTTTTGTTTGTTTGTTTTGGTTTGGTTTTTTTGGAGACAGGGGCTCGCTCTGTAGCCCAGTCTGAACTCACTATGGAGCCCAGGCTGGCCTTGGACTCAGGTCAATCCTCCTGCCTCAGCCTCCTGAGTGCTGGGATTACAGACATATACCACCTCACCCAGCTTCTGTGGTGCTGGGGAATTGAACTCACGTCCTTAGCGCTTGTTTTAGCCACTGCTAGGCAAGCACTTGAACCACTGAGCCACTCCTCCAGCCCCATATTATGCTATATGTTAATGTAAATGTATTTTAGATGGTTTTATTAAAACATTCTTTTGAAAATAGGAAATTTAATGTACATACATGGTGTGTAATACTCAGACTGAAATTGATCTCTGAATTACTTTTGAGTGAATACCCCAGGCGCATGTTCTCTACATGTTTCTGTATACATTTCTTTAACTACTAAAATTCACTTTCAGCAGTTTAAAACACTTGGTCTTTGCATTTTCTGAGTACTATGCTTTCTAACTTTCAACTTTATTTTTTTTTATTGTGGTACTGAGAATTGAACCTGCTGCTTTTAAAATGAGCTAAATTCTGAGCTACCTTTTTTGGAGGATGGGGAGGAAGAGGGTTTTTCTTTCTTGTTTATTTGTTTGCTTTTGGTCGAGGATCTGGCTGAGTCTCTAAACTGCCCATGCTGAACTCAAACTTGCAATTCTCCCACATCACCCTCCCAAAATGGTAGGATTATAGTCTCGTGCCACCATGCCTGGCATCGTGTAATGTTCCAGCAATGACATTTTCCACACGTAGGCACGATATTATGTATAATGGCAAAGATGTGGAGCTTGATGCCTGTAAACACTTCGGTACTTGCATACAGACAATAGCTGTCTCTTAGGGCGGCTTGAGGCTTTGTGTCCACACATGCCCTCAGGTGTAAATCACCCTACATAATCCACACATTAAAAGAGGAGAGGTTTAATTTCACTTATGGCTTCATGGGACTAAGTACACGTTCAGATGGTTTTAAGGCAGGAGTAATATGGTAGAAATTAGGGGGCAAAGCAAAACTGCTTAGTTCTTGGTGGTTGGAAAGAACAGTCTAGCAGCAACACAGAAGAAGGGTGGAGGAATAGACACAGCACATAAGGCTACACATCCAAACACACAAGTGTGTTCCACCAATTCTTTGGGCAGATCCTTGCCAGTCAGGTAGGCAGAATCATACTTACCATCACATCCTGCTCCTTATCAACTTGACATGCAAACACATCTCCTTAGACCATACATTTTTAATTCCCATGTAAACATAAGATCGTATATTCCAAACATATTACAACTTTCCTACTTAGAATTGAGAATGCAGTAATCCCATCCACACAGACTCAGCAGTTCTAGAACTTTTAGATAGTCAAAGTCTATTTCTTTTCTGGGAAACGGAAGGCAAGGCAAACTCTTACCTATGAATCTCTATAAAAATGAAAAACAACTCATGTAATCCCAAGGTCTACTGGTTCTGGACAACATTACATTCAAAACGAGGAGAAGCAGGATAGAAAAGAATCAAACCAAAGCAAGGGCAGCATAGTGTAGAGTAAAAGAAAAATGATGTGTAGCTGTGTGCATCTGGAGCACGTAGTTGTAAAATGTGAGTTCCAAATGTATTGGCCCCACTTCTGTGGGTACAGCACAGTCACCTCAACCATCGACTGGCTCTACTCATGGCCTGCAGCTTCTCTCAGTAGACATTCCGCATTCCTATCTTCTGTAACTTTCTGTAGTTTTCATTGTACCTTTGGGCTCATTTTCAGAGCTTCAAGCTATACTTTCTCTGGGCTTCTTGCCTGAACTTCCCTTGAAATCTGGATTGAAGTCTCCATGACTCCATAACCTTCATATTCTGTGTGCCAGTAAAACCAGCAACATGTGGATGAACTAAGTTCTGCCATTAGAATAGTACTCATGCCCCCTTGCACCATGGCTGTGGTAACCTCTAGGAGCCTGGATGACTCAGCACAATGAACTGTGTCCCAGGGAATGAATTTCCCAGGAGATCCATCTTGAGATGACATCCCAAGGATTCTTGTCAAATGAGAGGTATGCACATTTATTTCCTTGAGCCCATGAAGGGTGGGGTCTGGCTGATTCTTGGATTGCCCTAATGACCTCTTTCTTATCACTGTACAAGTCACTTGGTTTCTTCTTAATGGTGCTAATCTCTTTAGCATCCCCACCTTCTTTGGCCTCAACTTATGCATGGTTTCTTTTGGGGAAATAAATTTCAGTTTTTCAAAATTTTATTTTTTTCCCTTCTCTCATTTCTAACTATAAATTCAGTTAAACATAGCCAACAGTACCCAGGTTGCAGCCAGTATGTTGGGCTGCCTTTTAATATCTTCTACCAGATCAATAAGTAATTGCTGCTAGTCTCAGGACCTGGGCAAAATTTAGACTTTTTTTTTACCATAGTGTGACACACATGGCTAATAATTCAGTTGCCATTAGAGCCCTTGATCCCAACTGGCTTTTCTGTCCATATTTCTCACAGTATTCTGATCTTCTGAGTTCTAGTAAGAATCCCTCATCTGGCTCTGCTTATAGCATTCTAAGGTTTCTGTACCCCATATTGTCTCCCACATGCTTGTTTCTAAGACTTCCAAACCACATGGTGAAGTATAGTTACAGCAACCACTCTATTTATCTAGTACTAATTTTCTGTATTAATCATCTTTGCCCATTGCGGAACCATAATCCTAACCACTCAAAAGTTATCAAGTTATTTTTCTTAGCTCGTGGTTTCAGGGATTCAGTCCATGGTCGGCTGGCTTCGAGGCAGGGACATCTTAGCACGAGGCAGTGTAGTGAGACAAAGACACGTGGTTTGTAGCAGCTGGGCAGCAGAACAGGGGAACTACTTTAGAGAGGAAGAGTTGAGTGACAAGTTACAGTACTCGGCCACACTCTCAAGACCCATCTAAATATATATGGAAGGGTATTAACCAATCTTTTGGGTTTCCCGATCTGGTTGACACAATAAGGCATAACTGTCACACATACCATGAATACTGTCAGTAACTAAAGGCAAAAATATCTGCTGCAGAATACAGGCAACCTAGAAGTATTTTATGCTTCTTAGAATTGATTAGGTTCAGTTTTTTCCCCCTCCATATTCATTTCATCATGGTAATCTTCTGAAAATACTATAGAAAATTGATTTTTTTGTGGAAGGTTTATTAGACTCACTAGGTTACCTGATTAAAGTGCACTTTAGTTATATCACTCTCCCAAGATCAAATAAGCTTTATTTTCATTGTAGAATAAAGGAGAGAGGGGATCATAAGAGTATTCGTATCAAATGATAAAATGATTTACACTTAAATTGAAAACATTGAAATGAGAAAACAGAAACTCACTCTTATATTTCCAAATTCATGATTTAACAAATTAAAGCAGTTTGAATTCATTTTGGAATGACATAAAGTTGTGTTAATACAAATATTTCTATTGTTTCACCGTTGGTGTTAATGTAGCCAGCCAACTTAATTAGTTTACTATCACGATTAGTCAATATATTTTGAAGAGTAAAACTTTGGCCTACAACTATTTCAAGGAATTAATTGAGATGATTTTCCAGCCTTTCCTCAAGGGCATGGTATGTGCCAGGACTTGATGTATTCTTCTTGGGATTTTACTCCTCTACCTGTATGACAGCATACATTTCTTATAATTACTGAAGTACAATCAATCAATCTACTACTTTCTCATCTTCTTTATGACTCATAATGTAAGATGAGTTGTTAAATGTTAATTATTGCTGATTGAGAAAGTAAATTATAAAACTGTGTGTGTGTATCTCGGTGATATTTAAAGTTTTAATATGGCTAGGTCTAGTGGATCCTATATACATGCCTGTAATCTCAGCACTTTGAGACACTGAGGCAAGAGGATCACAAATTTGAGTCCAGGATGGATAATTACCCACTTGGCAAGACGCTGTTTCAAATCAAAAATCAAAAATTGTTGGGGATATAGGTCAGTGAGAAGGGCCCAGATTCAACCTTTAGTACCACACACACACACACACACTGAAGTTGTAATATGTGAGCTACTTTATGTTTGGAAATTATTTGCTATTTTAAAAAATCCGGTAAAAACACAGTTTGGAGACATTTTAAATTAATAAGTTATTATTAAATACATTAAATGATCTACCTACATCAACCTGCTACTTTCTAAGTTTTTACAGGAGTTGTATGGATGGGGAATCTGTAAGTTCTCTGAAATTTTAGTAAAAATACATACCTGTATATGCATATATTTCTTTTCTGAAGAAAATATCCTTAGATTTTATCAACCCAGAAAACTGACCTCTGAGTCAGAAAATTATTAGTGTTTCTACCTTATCTGTCTCAATTTTTTGATACATATTTAAAAATAAACAAAACATTGAGTTGTTTATTCCCAGAGAGCTTCCTTGACATAAGAAAACAAGTTAGAGTTTCTGCTTTACTGAAATTGAGTTATCAAAGTACTCAGTGTGTAACAGAAAATAAATATAGGCACCTAGCAACCTTTAAGAGAATCTTTTTCATAGACCAAAGAGAACAGAAATAAGTCTGAGTTTATGACATGTATTCCTCATGGTGCTTTTCATAAGAGCCCCACTGACAATGCTTGTGATTTTATAGCATTTCGTACAACCTAAATGCCTATTGGAATTAGTTTTCCATCCATTTAGTCTAATGGTGTTTTTCTGGGAGGTATTTAAATGTGAAATTATTGAAGATGGTTAATTAGAGGCTGTTTTGTATTTGCTACATTATGAAAATATACACATTAAATAATATTTTATGGTATATATATCAATGTCTGTCACATCTGTAAGATGTTGACTTTGAATTTCAGATAAACAATGAATAGTTTTTCATATATCAAAGCTCCAAATATTGCACGGGACATACTTATCTGAAAAAAATTGCAGCTTATCTGAAACTAAAATATGGCTGAGCATGCTATGTCTGTGTTTGCTAACTTTGATAACTATACATACATTAAATGTTGAAAATTATTTCAGAAGCAACAGCAAACAACTGTGTTGTATTAAATTTTAAGATGCAGAGATTAAGGAAAAATTCCCTCTGAGTTAATACTCTTTTCCTAGAAATTGAGAGTAAATCCCTCTTTTTGCGCTAAATAACAACAGACCAATATACATAATAAATGGAAAGTCATTACAAAGTTAAATGTTGAATGTATCATTTTCTGTGATAAAGGAACTATTCAAAGTCACAATTCAGAGACTGGATCTTTTATATTATAGAGAAAATGACTTATAAAATTGAAACAGGTCTAGAATTGGAGTCACTTGCTTGTGGTCACCACGATGCAGAGTACAAATATCATTAAACATGGACTTACCAGGATTATGTATAACTGTCCTGATGTGTGTATGAATACAAAATATACTAGAAGAAGAGGGAAATATTGAAAGAACATTAGAAAATTGAGGGAGAGAGAATAAAAAGAAGTAAAGTAGAACTCTGTGGAGGAAGGGAAGGGAGAAATGAGAACTAGAGCCCAGCCGCAACAAAAAAACAAACTATCAAATTGGATTTCAAATATCTTTGTAAAACAAAGAAAATCCAATTCATAGTTTCTCAAGATTGAAGACTCCTTTGGGAAAGTCCTTGGGAAGAGTGGGAGAGACAAGGAGGCGAGATTCACGCAGATCCGGAGGGAAGGACGGTGTAAGACAGCGACAAAACATGTAACTGCGGATCTTACAGTAGAGGGTACAAGTTGGTAGGAAGTGGTTTGAGTAAAGTGATGATAAGGTGATTGTATCACACCCAGTAACACTCCTTCATTTAACACTCACCAGAGATAATTTAGCAAGAGTATGTGATTATTAAGGTGATGAGTTATTATTTGTGTAGCTAAATGTTATTGGCTCTCTTGTGCCTTGCTTAGGTGGGAGACTGTGTGAGGAAGGTCATTGTTACTTTACAGAGAAAGTTTTGAGATGGTGACAATGTGGTGATTTAATGAAAGAGCGAACAAGTGAAAGGAAACTTGGAGGTAGTCACAAGCATTACATGAAACGAATCCATTTCCTATACACATAATTTATAAATAGGTGGTTTTTTTAAAGATTTCATGATATTTGAAGACTAAGAACAAATAACCTTTCACTCAGTTTCCAGAGAAATTTCTGCTGCTTGTCACTGCTGGTCATGACACTCATAGTTTTCAAATCGGTTGTTTATAACAACATCACCTTTAAAAGAATTTCTCTTTTCTATGATTGCCCCAATTAAGATTTGATTTATTTTAAAGAAACTTAGTAGAAGTCAATTGACCAAAGTTAAGCTTAACAATAATGAGACATTATGAGACAATGAGAAGAACAAAATTTTCTTTCTCTGATATTCTAGTTTTGGTAAATAATTAACATGAAACACTGGCCAAATCCTACGTATTACCAAACCGCTGTGCCACCTACTTGCATAACTAGATTATAAGAACCAAGGAATGCCAGGGAATTGTACTAAAATGAAAGAGACGAGGAGACCGGAAAACTCTGTCCAACATGTGATCTTGAGTTGGGTTTTGGCCTCTAAACATTTTAAAGACTTTTTGCTATAGATAAATTAATTGGGATTAATGCCAAAACTTGTGGATTAAATGGGACTATTTTATCAACCTTAGTTTGTTGACTGTGGCATATTCTTTTTATGTAAGTAAGTGCCCTTATCTTTCAGGAAAAATAGCCAAGTATCTATCACTAATGAAGCATCATGAGAAAGATCGCATACATCTAAATGATTCAAAATGTTAGTGATCTAGACACTGCCTTATGGTACATTGAAATTCTTTGGACTGTTCTTGTGTTTTCTCATACATTTAAACCATTTTAAAACCAGAAGTTAAAAAGCTGACCTCTTTGAAATGAAACACAAGAGCCTGAGAACTGAGATAGCAAACAATAAACTAAAACAAGTTAAATTCGATTTATCAGGATAAACACATGTGTTGGAATTTGTGGTGGTTTTCTGATGAACCTCAAAACATGAACATCCTTTCGATTTCCTATCGGTCAGCAGAATTACGTGATTTGTGGCTTGGCTTTTAGCCATGGTGTCATTTTGGGGTTCTGCTTTCTAATTCACAGACAAGTTTAAAATCTTGCCATGATTCACAAGTTCGTACTCATATTGCTCAACTTAGGAGACCAAATTTTGAAATCTTGTATGTCACAATGTACAACGTAGAGCCAAATATGTTTGATGAATCTTTGAGTATTTTGAGAGCTGATTTGCACTAAACAAGATGAAAAATATATAACCAGGGGATATGCATGTCCTGGATAGAAATTGCCTAGTTCTTTTTTCTGAGACAAAACTGCTGGCTTTGTTAAACACACACACACACACACACACACACACACACACACACACATTTAAAAATAACAAATGCAGAACACAAGATCGACGATCATCAGACTCTGAAGGGATCTCATTTTGTCATATCAACTACATAGGAATATATTAAAAGGAAACCCTAAACTACTCATGTTCTGCTATTGTCATTTCAGTAAGATACACTTATCCATAATTCAGACAGTATTGCAGTCTTCAAACATGGGTAACATCCAATGATTACTTAATTACTTTCAGCATTTTTTGTGATACAGTACTTTGCAAGCCTCTGTTTCTCACCACTGCTACTTACTGCGACAGCAGACTGTGATAGTGCTTGCTGCCTCGTGTGCGTCCTCTTCCCCCCTGGGATTTCTCCTCTAGCTTTTCCTGTTTAATCATATTTGGACTTTCTTTTCATAACTAGACCCTGGCAAAACGTACAGAATTGGTGTAATTAATATTACTTTCCAGATTTTTATTTATTTATTTATTTTGCTTATACTCTGTATTACCTTTCCTGTCATTGGAAACTTGCTCCCACAGCGTAAACTTGGGTTTATTTTGGCTCATGGTTTGAGAACTTTAGTCCATTGTCAAGTGGTCCCAAGGCAGAAGTGACACAGCAGAAGCACAAGTGGAGCAAAGCTACTCCCCTCATGGCTGCCAGGAAGCAGGAAGTGAAGGGAGGAAGCAGGAGGGAGGCGTGTCCTCCAAAGTCACGATCTGAGTGACATACCTATTCCCATTAGGCTCTGTCTCCTAATAACGTGCTTCAGCCTTGAATTCACCAACAGATTGATTTACAGACTAGAGTATAGCATCCCATGGTTTAATCATCTTCCCAAAGCCCAGTGTCTAAATATGTGAGACTTTTACGGAGCAGTTTTGGTTTGACCCGTAATGTACAGCAGAGGCTGGAAAACTCTGTTCTGACAATTATTACCACTTTACTAGGTCTCAGTTTATTTTAGCCCTATAAAAGAAGAGATGAAGTTTTGCTTTCAAAACTCTTCTTTGTTCTGTCTTTTCCACAGTGTGAGCACAGGATATTCCATCCTGTAGTTCAATTTTAGAGAACAAATATTCGATCAAAGTATACATTTTCATAGATGATGCTTTAGAGCTAACAAAAGTATCAGCCTCCCTAAGCTTCCCACAACGTAGGTAGGAAGACAAAAATGAATAAAAAATAAATAAATAAAAATCCAACACAGAGACTCAGGTGTGGGAGTGGAATGAGGCTGACATCATATTGAGAAAGATCAGCAAAGAGGAGATCTGAAGAGCAAACAACAATGTTTTGCAAGTAGTCAGATTCTCAAAAATATGTCTAGTAAAGCTAAGGAAATGGAGCAATCCATTCTGATAGTTTTGAGAAAGAAGAGACTAAGGTTTTTATCTGTGCTAATAGGGAGTAAGATAGAGTAATTAAAATGGAAGTCAAAAGAGAGCGAGGTCAACGGAAGGGCTGGGAATCAGAGGAAATGAGGACAATTGGAGTCAAAACACCTTCCTTTAAGAATTGCTTACAATATTGATTAGTATTCTTTGGTAGATGCTTATTAGTGTTTATCTGTGAATGAATGGACATAACTCACCCAGGAACCCTACTCTATCACATTATTCTGAACCAAATTATTCTCTGTCTGTGACCCAGTGTCATTAAAAAGTAAATATACTTTCAAACCTCTAATAAATATGAAAGTCAAGAGATCTATGCACAAAAGAAAAGTCTTTCCTTTTAAAACATTTTTCATGCATTTTTTTATTAGGGAAAAATTGTGAGAGTTTTCTATATTATAAATATCCCTAAAGAACTCTTACATAATATGCTCAAAAAATGTGTTTCAACATAATAACCTCCTGGCCACTCTTGATTTACGGAGGAGTTGACTAGCAACCCATGACAATAGCAGGAAATATCCTTAGATGAGGGAGTCCTCCAGATAGACTGATTTTCTACAAAGCGTTTCCTCTTTGATACTACTTGTTTTTCATACATAGTTTAAGGCCCTTCCTTGCACTAGGCATAGAAAATAGGATACCCCCTTTTCTTCTCCAGCTTCTTAGAAGAAAAATGTTTAATAAATGCTATTTCACTTGAGAAATTCCAATTTACTCATAAAATACTTTAAACTTTGTATGTTAGCTTAACCTTTACTTGGGGTTATGTTGTCCATGTAGTTATTTCTGCTTTCACTCTTGACTAGAGTCTAACTGCAGGTTAACCCTTTTTATTTATTGTTTTCTACCAGTGAATGAAAACGTGGTGGTGTTCAAGTCTATTTTTACACAGCAGGGATCAGTATGGGATATGTGTGGGTCATCAACTCATTGGCAAATGAAACTGATTCTGAGAACATACCACCAATTCATTCAGGCTAGTTTTTTTTTTTTTAAAGTAAATCAAAGTAAAAACTTTGAGGTTTACACAGACAAATGGAAGGAACTTGAGAATATCATGCTTAGTGAAGTGAGTCAGAAGCAGAAGGTGAAACATCGGATGGTCTCTCTGATATGAGAGACCCAGACCACAACCATCTCATAGAACTTTAAACGAAAGACAAAGAGAAAGAAGGGGAGGGGGCTGGTGAATGGAGGGAAGGGAGGGTAGGGGGAGGGACAAAGGGAGAGCGGGAAAGCCCTTGTCACTTTGATAAGGAAAGTATGTGTACAAAATGCTCAACTCCATTGTAAACCTTAAATTCTGCACATGAACATATCAATAAAATGGGGGAAAAAGTAAAAATTTGTAAAACAAAGGGGATATTTATTTCTAGTCTTCTGAGAGCTCTCCATACTGCTTTCCAGAGTGGTCCAACGAATTTACACTCCCACCAGCAGTGCAGGAGGGTTCCTTTCCCCCCACAGCCTTGACAGCACTGATTGCTATTTGATTTGTTGATATAGGCCATTCTCTCTGGAGTGAGATGGTATCTTAGCGTTGTTTTGATTTGCATTTCTCTTATGGCTAGAGATGTTGAGCGTCTTTTCATGAATCTATTGGCCCTTTGTACATCTTCGTGAGTGAATTGCCTCTTCATTTCTGATATGAGAGACCCAGACCACAACTATCTCATGGAACTTTAAATGAAAGACAAAGCGAAAGAGGGGGACTGGGTCGGGGGTGGGGGGTTGCTGAAGGAAGGGAAGGGAGGGTAGTGGGAGGAACAAAAGGAGTGCGGGAAAGCACTTGTCACTTTGACAAAAAATGCATGTGCACAAAATGCTCAACTCCATTGTAAACCTTAAATTCTGCACTTGTACATATCAATAAAATGGGAAAAAAAAACAATTTAAGAAAAAAAACTTGTAAAACAGAATCAAATGGATCTATTTTGAATGTTATTTCTGAGAAAGTGAAATAATCAGATTCTGTGAGCCAGGGGTAATGTGACCTCATTCTCCGTGGCATGCTTGTCCTCTTTAGTCTCATTTACAACATGAAGAGTTGGTCCACCAGATGGTTCTGTGATTTGTCTTTTGCTTTGTAAGTGTACCTCTTGTATGCACAGGTAAAACTTGAAAGAGGTACAGTTGTGTGAAAGAGAACCAGTATCACTTAAGTTTCTCTGTTTTTGAATATATTCTTCCCTCTGTTTGAAATTATTTCCCCTTGCCTTTTTCACAGGACACCCTTCTTAATTCTCCTTGCATATCAAGTTGACACTTCCTGTGTTTACTTCTGACCCCGTGACCCAGGGAAATAGTGGAAAGTACTTAGTAGAGTTCAGTTCTCTGCCTGTTCTTCCAAAAACATATATTCATAAAATGTTTCCAGTTTATTTAGTTGCCTTGGTAATTATAACCATATTTTGACATTATGACTTGAATCAGATACCTGTAGGAATTGAGCATTCAAGTCTAATGGATTGATTAAATGAGAATCTTATTTTTAGGTTGAGCAATAATTATAGATGCTGAGTTCACTACTTGAAATTTGTACTGATTCCAGGGTCTTGATGGTTGAAAGCATTTGTATGGATTACTAAATGCTGACTTTAAGAAACGTAAAAGGAAAATTGATTCTACTTTTTCACCAGTACACAGAATTTATGTGATGTGTCAGTCAGTGCCCTACTTAAACAATACTTTATCTTCATAAAATTGAGATTGTCACTGTGATAGAGTTAGAAGCATTTAAGCTGATTTTTATTGTTTTTGATGATCTTGAAAAGACTTTTTCTCTGTTTTTTGATTTAATTTTGTTCCTTAACACTGGAGGGAGGGCTTCCTGCAAGTTTATGCTTTGTTTACAAGTGCTTTCTCAGCCCTAGGAGTACTAACTGTTGTCTCATGCCTGTTTTCCTTTTTATTTGTGCATGTTTGTATATTTATATTTATCAGTGCATGTTCATTTAAAAATATCAAGGTCCACTGTGGCATTTTCATACAAATATAAAACATGAGAGTTTTGAGGAGTGCTGGCCTGAATCTTATACTATATATCTCCCAATTTGGGTCTACCCACTGCTTTTTATATAGCTACAGTAGGGGTGATCAGATGTGCAGGTAAGTTGATTCCAGGATTTGGCTATTATAAATTGTGCTGCTATAAACATGAATATGCATGTGTGTTTTTGGTATGTTGATTTTATTTTGGGGGGAATGTGCCCAGTAGTACAGTAGCTGGATCAAATGGAATTTCTACTGTCAGTTTTCTAAGGAACCTCCAGACTGCTCCCCATGATGGTTGTACCAGCTTACATTCCCACCAGTAGAGTTCCTTTTTTTTCCACATCCGCACCAACAATTGTTTGTTGTTGTTGTTGTTGTTCGTTTGTTTTCTTTTGAGTTCCTGATGTGGGCCATTCTAACTGGAGTGAGGTGAAACCTCAGTGTTGTTTTTGTTTGCGTTTCTCTGATGGCCAGTGATGAAGAGCACTTTTTCTTATGCTCATTGGCCATTGGTGCTTCTGTGAAGTTTCTTTCCATTTCAGCTGCCCACCTCTTGATGGGATCATTTATTTTATGGGTTTTGCGTTTTTCAGTACCTTGTATGTTCCAGATATTAATCCTTTGTCTGAACTGTTACTGGTAAATATCTTTTCCCACTCTTTGGGTTGTCTCTTCACCTGGCTGATTGTTTCTTTAGCTGTGCAGAAGCTTTTTAATGAGTCTTAAACATGTAGAAATCAACAGTAGAGAGTGGCAATATGTCATTTACAAAGGAATCCTAACCTGAGAGAATGAGGATTAAACCTGGAATAGCCCCTTGGTCAAACAAGAAATTTCCAAGTTAAATCCAGTCATAAAGATAAATGCATATCCCTCGACAAGTATTTTTGGGTTGGTATTCAATCAGGGCATAGAAAATGGAGGAATTTTATGTCTGAAAGATTGAAAGAAAAAATAAGGTGAAAATTAGGAACAGCAGCATGATGCTACTTCATAAAACTAAGAACAGAGATGGAGAATTTTTTTTTTTTTTATGGTCAAGGCCCTTTTGGACCTTTAAAACATCGTCTTTTCAGGCTGTTCAGTAGGATGAACTTAAAAGCTAGCCTGGTGTACCTAGTGAGCCATTTACCTAACTCATCCCTGATGTGACACAGCTTCAACTTGGGTTTGCCTTGGCTATCCTGGGCCAAATGATTCCATGGATGGCTCAGCCCGACCCTTACTGTAGAAAGAAGTAGGAATGTCTTGGCTCCCATAGGCTATGATCCCGTGTCCTTGATCCTCTAAGAGGTTGGGTTTATAGAGCTAGCACTTGCTTGCTCTAGCAGTTCCTTTTGTGTCCTGTCATTCCTTGAAGTGCTGATTAGGGGCTGGTGGGCTTGGGTGTGGGGTGCGACTTCTTCCTTTCAATCTTCTGTATGTGGGTGTAGGTCTTTCCACTGCCAACAAGGCTCTGATGGATAGGCACAAGGAGGAGAATCTAGGCTGTGTATTTATGAGCCACCTGTTTCACAGGGGGCTTTGCTGGGAGAATATTAGTCACACTGGGTAAAGGAGAAATGAGTGAGCTGTAATTAAGAATTTATGCTATCAATAAGGGAATAAAAACTATAAATAAGGTATGTAAAGTAAAAGCAATGTGCTGTGCTAAATGTTTGGGAAACTCAAAATGTATATGATACAAGCCCTAGTTGCTACAGTAGGAACAGATACATACATTGCTGAAACTATGCAAAATAAATGATGGTATGCATAACGTAAGAATATAAGTCATAATTAAGGACAAAGGAGAAAGCCATTAACTTTAATAGGGGAAACATCTGGTTTAAAAGGTTGGCCTTTGTGAGCCAGATGGCTTTCTTTAAATTCTGTTTTGGGTAAGTTCCAGGTCTTTGTGAATACTACATAAGCATGGTATGGTGTTACTTGCTATAGATTTAAGTAACATGAAACAGGTATACATTTTTTTCTTTTGATATAAAATTGCAAAAAGGCATTTACATTTGTTGAAGGCTATAAACTGCAGTTTTCTAAGCTGGTGTAAGAATTTTTCTCTCTTTTAGTTTGTCACATGAATTTTTAAGTTTTGTGATGATTCATTATATGTGGAAATTTGCATGAAGAAATGCTAAAATAGCGAATTTTTTCTGGGTATATTTATGATGATATTTCTGGTAAAGGTTAGCATTTGAAACTGCAATTGAGTACAGAACTATGCAAGTGGGCAGTATTTAACCTGTTTAAGGCTTCAATAAAAGAAAACAGCAAAGGAAGGATGGATTTGATCTTTGAACTTGAGCTGTGGTGTTCAGAGTTTCCTGCCCCTGAACCCTGACTCCAAGGTATATGATGATTCCCTCAGTTTTTAGAGCATTGTCCGTGGATAGAAATACACCATTAGCTTTCTTGGTCCATCAGAATTGGAAATGGCAGATGAGGGAACTTCTCAGCCCTCATACTGCATCAGTCACATCCAATAGTAAATAATGAATTCTTATGTAGATACAGATATTCATACAGATAGACCCTATTCGTTTTGTTTCTCTGGAGATACCTTAATGGATTTTGATAGTCCAAATTTGTTTATACTCAATATTCATATGGCACTTCTAACAGATATAATTAGATACACAATTTTCTTTCTAACAAATGGTTTAGAGCTATATACAGTCTTAGTGATGGATAAAAATTTGAAGAAATTCTTAAGTATAATTTAAATAAACATTTTAAAACAGGGTGACTATAGTGTGCTAAACATTAATGATTGCAATATTGTTGAAGCAGGAAGCAAGTTACAGATTTGAAATTTAAGAAACAGTACTTTTCAAGAGTTATATTTAATTACATTGTTAATATGAGATGAGATACATTTCCTCACTTATGCTTTCTTCTTTGAAAGGTTTGGCTATAGTTGAAGAAAAAGCAGTCACCTAAATATTTTACTTAAGAATAGTTTTTGTAATATGAGCCATCCTAAGAAATACTTCGCTTTTAATGTAGATCTTGCCAGCTATTGCCATGTTACCTGTGTAATCAATACAACAAAACTCAAACCATAGGAAAATGAATATATATTTCAAATATAAGTCTTGTAAAATGCAAGACCTAACAGTTTCTTCATAAGATGACATTTTATGACGTTCCAGTGATGTTGGCATGGCCTTAAGTCCTTTCACTGAGAAACCGATGCAAACAGGTAAGAACGTACTGCAGGGCTCCACCCAACACTGCTGCTGATTAGTTTAAAAAAGATTTCCTCTTCAGATTTTCCGTTGCCTTCGCTGTAGCTCTGAAGCACTTGGGATGAGACACCCTTTCCTTTATTTATAGGACGTGTTGCCAAGTTGGGCCATTAATACTCACCATGACATTTTGCTTCTGAAAGATAGAGAAAGCAAAGTATCCAAGACCATTGGCAAACGATTTCTGCATGATTATAAAACAGTTACCTGAAAAGTCTTAAGAAAATTACAGCAGGAGTTCAAAGGTTAATCCTTGTTTCTGGATAATCTGGAGAACCATCACAAGTTAAACTTTTAATTTTATTTTACTGATAGTAATACATTTAAAATGATGACACAAAATATAGTGTGAAATATGAAAATTATGGCATTCTATGCCAAAGCACGGGCTCATCCAGCCAATGGCCAGTGTTAACCTCAAGTGTATCTGAGAAGTGCCCGCAGCAGCCTTGCAGAGAGCAAAATTGACAGAGCAAAAATACATATTTTTTTATTCAAGTTTTTCTCTATTTACCTTGGAGATGTATATATGGAAACATTTTGGTGCTCACAGAAAAGCCTCCGTGTAGAATTTGCAAGCCCAGGGGTTAAATTTTCCTTGCTGTTGTCCACATGCTCCGCTACCACATGCGGGGACTACTTAGCTTACGTTCTTCATGCCCCGGAGGTCATTGGGGTTTATTTTGGGCTTGCTACGGAATTAGTAGCTACAAAATAAATTGGGAATATTACTTTTCTTTCTTATAGAGCTTTAATGAAATTAAGGATGACATTATTAGTGGAAATTCAATTGATATTTTCTAATAGCATAAAATGACACTTATTTTCACTGTAGCCATTAAAGCATACACATAGTGTGAAGAGGAGTTAATTGTATATTTAGCTGGATAGTTCCTTCCACTTTTTTTTTTTTTTTTTTTTTTTTTTTTTTTTTTTTTTTTTTTTTTTTTTTTTTTTTTTTTTTTTTTTTTTTTTTTTTTTTTTTTTTTTTTTTTTTTTTTTTTTTTTTTGGAGACAGGTCTCGCTCTGTAGTCCGGGGTGGTTTTGAACTCACTATGTAGTCTAGGCAGGCCTTGAACTCAAGACAGTCTGCCTGCCTCAGCCTCCTGAGTACTGGGATTGCAGGCGTGTGCCACCACGACCAGCTAACATGGTGTTGGGAATGCAACTTTGGTACTTACTGCTTGCCTAGCGTGCTTTAACCGCTGAGCTATTTACCCAGTCTCTCCTTCTGCCTTCTAAGCAGTAATTAGGACAGTTCATCCTATGTGATGGAAATTTGGATTACATCAAAATAATGTTAGATTTTTCTAGAGCATGACTGAGTAATTATAATGAAGTATGTGTAAGGAAAAAACAAGTGAACATAAGAGTGCATGAAAGTAAAATAAAATTACTTGTTAGAAACACTACCAACCAAGTATTCTCAAAAATGTTTTTTTCACTCAATATGTATAAATTTATATATTTTAACATATTTTAATTTATATATATATATATATATATATATATATATATATATACATATAAATTCTAAATTTGATAACATATTAAAGACATGGGGTTTGGGGAATCACTACACATCCATGCCCCTCCCCCATTTTTCAGATGTTCATCTCTCTCCAAGGAGTCCTTTGCCCCTCTTCTACCCTGTCACCTGTGTTGTGACCTTTTTATGCCCTTGGTTTTTTTTTGTGTGTGTGGATTTCATAAGAGAACCATCTCTATTGAGTTTTTTGTTTTTGGTCCATTTCACTGAGCATTATTGACTCTATGGGGTCCCATTTTCATCCTAATGTTTCATGCCTGTCTTTCTTTATGGCCGTGTAGTATCCCATTGTGTGTAGGTACCACATCTTCTTTAACCATTCCTGTATTGATAGGCAGGTGGGTTGTTTCCAGATTTTGGTTATTATGAATTGTGCCACTATAAACACGGGCATGTGTCTATTTGGTGTGTTGATGTTCTATCTTTTGGGAATATACTCAGTAAGGCAGAAGATGGGTCAAATGGGATTTCTACTCTTAGGTTTCTTAGGAGTTTCTAGATTGCTTTCCATAATGGTTGAACCAGGTTGCATTAGAGAAGAGTTCTGTTTTTTCAGCATCCTTGCCAACAGATTGATGATTTTTGAGTTCTTGATGTAGGCCATTCTCACTGGGTTGAGATGAAACCCAAATGTTGATTTTGTTTACATCTCTCTGCCGGCCAGTGGTGGAGAACACCTTTCCATGTGTTTGTTGGCTATTTGTTCTTTTTCTGAGAAGGTTTCATTTCAGCAGCCCACTTCTTGATGGGACTGTTTATTTTAGCAGGTTTTAGTTTTATGAGTTCTTTGTACATTCTAGGTATTAAACCTTTGTCTGAAGTATTATTGGTGAATAACTTCTACTGTTCTGTGGGTTGTCTTTTCACCCCGTTGATAATTTATTTTGCGGTGAAAAAGTTTTTTAGTTTAACATGGTTCCATTTGTTGATTCTTGTTGATATTTCTTGAGCAGCTGGCAATCTTTTCAGAAACTCCTTTTCTGTCGCTATGTCTTCTAGAATTTTATGTATTTCTTCTTCCAGTAGATTTAGTATTTCTGTTTTGATATTCACCTCCTTCATCCATTTTGATCTGATTTTAGTGTGTGGTGACAGATATGGGTCTAATTTCATTCTCCCACATGTAGTAATCCAGTTTTCCCAGCACCATTTGTTGAAGATACTGTCTTTTATTCCAGTGGATTGTTTTGGCTCTTTTTTCAAAGATTAAGTAACTGAGGGTATTTGGGTTTGTTTTAGTATCTTCATTTCTTTTCCACTGGGCCTCCTGTCTGTTCTTATACCAGTACCATATAATCACTGCTGCTTTGTTGTATTTTTTGAAGTTTGGTGTTGTGATTCCTCTGGCTTTACCCTTGTTATGTAGAAATGCTTCAGAGATTCTGGGTCTTTTTTAGTTCCATATAAAATTTAAAGTTGTTCTGTGAAGAGTGTAGCTGATATTTTGATTGGTATTGTGTTGAATATGTATAGTAGCTTTGGAAGTGTGGCCATTTTGACAATCTTAGTCCTTCCTATCCAAGAACATGGGATGTCTTTTTATTTTCTAAAGTTCTCTTCAATATTTGTCTTCAAGATTTTGTAACTTTCCTTGTATAAGTCTTTCACTTCTTTGGTGAGGTTTATTCCTAAGTATTTTATTTTTTTGACTTTTACCCTCTCTTGCAATAGGGAATAACACAGAAAAGGTAAGTCCAAAAATAATTAGCAAAAAGAGAAGAGACAAGACAAGAGAAACTGTTTCTATCTGACTCAAGAACCAGTGAAAACTTCTTAACCACTGGTATAATGAATTTGACTAAAGATGAGTTATCAGATGGTGAGTATTTTGTGCATCACTGAAATATCCAAGTTGCCGTGTGCCCAGGGAAGGAATCCAGAGATAGGCATGAAGAAATCAATGACCTAGGTTCTTCAGAAAAATTATATTTACTAGAAAAACATAAAGTAACTAACTCATATTTTCTAGAGGAACAGGGAAGAACTACAGTATTTTGGCTGAAAGAAGGAAGAGCAGATTATAAGAAACAGAAGAACACTGCAGTGCAACAAGAAAATTAAACACAGAAAATAAGAGGAACTAGAAAAACAGAAAGAAAATGAGGTGAAAGACTAGAATATATAAGAGAGAGAGAGTTTTAAGCAACTGGTTTTGAAAGGAGCTGGAATTTAACAGCAAAGGAGAATGTCTAACTACCTTTCAGAAGACTTAGTATTATTTCTTTGGACTTGGTACTTCTCAGAGTAATTGGTCTCCAAATGCTTCCTTGATTGATACTTGGTGTCCAAATGCTTCCTTGATTGGTACTGTTTATAATAAGTACGGTGATTATGAGAGCTCACACTTGTTAGTATTTACCAAGTTTTAGGAATTGTGCCGAGTGCTTCACATGCATAGTCTGTTGGAACATTTGCAGGAGTCCTGTAAGTGTTTGCAGGTGAATAATAATCAGAGCAGTTAGGAGACTTATTCTTGGACACATGGCTTGTGACAGTTTGTAAATTCAGGCTCTGCAGGCTTAATTTCTAGCTTCAAAGCTTGGGATATTATTGACTTTGCTATCTTCTCAAAGTTTTTCCATGGAGAGCTTCCATTGTAAAATGAATAATAAATTTAGCCCACTAGGTGTGTATATCTTTATTTAATTTGAGACATTACAGCACCACTCCTGTATGTATCTTTGGCTTTTAACAGAATTACAAATCAGAGCCAAACATTTCCTTACTGCCTCTAAAATACTTTTGCGTTTATACTATTTAAAAAATTGTGAGTAGATGTGGGGAGGGAATAAGAAGCTCCAAAGTAGACAAGATTGAAGGAAGAAGAAGACGAGGCACCAAAAAATATAGAGAAAGAAACCAAAAGAGTAGAAAAGCAGAGGTCTAAGAACTTGGAGACATAAACATTGTTGAAATATTAACTGATTCCAAATATTTCTTATAAGAAAGCCTTGCATGACTGAAGTTTGAAGACAAACATAAGTATTTATGGGAGATGAAGAATATTTGTGAAATAACTCAGTAAACATCGCTTGTGTGAATTGTTAACTCTTCTCATCCTCACATATGCTGCCCAGATAAACTCAACTATTTCTGAAAACCAGATTCCGTGATTAGTCTTACCTGACTGACGCGAAAGTGGTTGCTAAAATACTGAGTAGTAGTCAGAAAGTCTTGGAGCTGAAGGTGTCTGGACTATGAAGGCGATGGCCTACTGCTGTGGGCTGGATCTGGGGTGTGCCCCCGGTGCCTCATGGATGTGCAGGGACTTTACGGAGGTGAAAGCTGACTGGAAGGGGCGGGGGCTTGGAGGCCGACCTAGCGGTGAGTTCCTTCTGCACTGGGCTTTGTTTGCCATGCTGTGAGAACCTGTTTCTGGCTGTAGACTCGCTTGGGGGTGGTTCTACAATTTTCCAGACTCCTATCAGTGAATGGACTGTGACTTTCTGAGACTGTGAGCTAAAATAAACCTTTCTTCTGTCCTAGCAATGAAAAAGTAATGAAGGCAGCTTCAGAATCTCTGGTCTAAAAGATTTCCATGAAATATCCCCACTCGCAGCCTCTTAAGGTTTGGATATGCTTTTGGTTCATCCCCCAAGGGTATGCTGGTTGGAAGCTCGATCCTCACTGTGTCATAGAGACACGTGGCAGAAACTTCAGAAAGGGTGAGACCCAGTTGGGATTTGAAGGAATGCTCTGGAAAAAGGATGTGGGGCCCTACCCTCGCTGGCTGGCAGTGTGATATCTTCCTCTTGTGGAGGGATCCCACCATGATACCATCTGCCATTAACCCTTTTCAATCTTGTAATTTCAGCTTGTGAAACTGTGATCTCATTAAATCTCTTTTCTTTATAATATACCTACTATATAGGTATTTTGTTATAGTCATGAGAAACATTAATACACAGACTTCATTATAATCTAGATCCTGATTAGCGACCTGGGCAAGATTCCATAGTAAGGCTAATGTTGCTGTTGATTTGCAGATCAGCCCGGTAGGTGTCAAAGGTTTAAGTTTGTGACAGGAGGGAGGGGAGATGAGGATGCTGGGAAATGGCAAGAATGCTGAGGAGTTCCAGCAGTAAGGAGGCATTTAATGACATAATTGATAGGTCACAGCCATTTTTAAAAAAGAAATAGAATCAACTTTAAAAGTGAGCTCATGTTTGATGAGACGTGTGACTTGGTCATAGAGTCCCTGATGCAAACCTGTTCTGTTTCTACCACACCTTTACTCTGTTCATTTGACTTCAGAATTTCTGAAGGAGGTACCAGCCTTGATAGGGCAAGTAATCGTGGAAGGATGGATGAATGATGTGTTTTGTTTAAAGAGAGAATTGACACTAAAATTCAGAACACAAAGAGAAATGGTGGAATAAGCTGGAAGGCTCTAGAAAAGGGCCATTGTTTTATTTCAAAGCTGAAGGTCAGGAAGGTTCCCTCTTATTCATGGAAAGCTTAATTTTTTTTCTCTTCCATTCTTCAATTGATTAGATAAGGCCTGTCCACATTAGCAACCACAGTCTTCTTTATTCAGTTTACTGATTCAAATAGTAATGTTTTTCTAAATAACCTTCACAAACACACCACGAATATTTGACTACACACCTGGGTACCCATAGCTCAGTCAAGTTGATGCATAAAATCATCTTTCCTAGGCTTGACCTTAAATGTTAAAAGCTGTTGTGTAGAAATGTCAGCTTTTTAGTCTCATTCACGTCTTGAATAAATCAAGCTGAAACCTTTCTGAAGAAGTATGCCTAATCTAAATTCATAGCTTTAAAAGATCAGCATTAATAACTCTATTCCAATTTTTCAGAAGCTCAGATGATGATTCTACTCATTTGATTATTAACTAGTATCTTAATTGCTCCTTTTATGAAGAAAAGTAAATATAGTAATTTTATGGTAGCTCTAAAAACGTCTTGAAAAACAAAATGATCATTCATAAAGAAGGAGACACTGCAAGAGTTTTGAGTTCAGATTTTAGTTCTTCATCTTCTAAACTTTCATAATGGGAGAGTTACTGATTGACTGTAATTCTGCTGGGATGAAATGCCTGATACTTGCAACTTAAAGGAAGAGGGGCTTCTTTTAGCTCATGGTTTCAGAAGTTTTACTTCCTGGGTGGCTAGCTTTAAGGCAGAAACATCAAGGTTGACATGCATGCAAGAGACGGGCACTCATTGAGACATCAGGTAAGTAGAACGGAGGGAACGCCCACCAGAGAGGAAGAGGCCCGAGGCCCCCACGACCGCAGTAGCCACTGGGACAGGTCCACAAGTGTCCTGTACTAATACTCTCGGCATCTGTCAAGCCTATCAAATTGACAATAAAAATTAATTTTTACTGTTACTTAATTTTCAAAATCGTAGTTTCTCTCTCTAAAAATATGAAAGCAAACAGTCTTCTTGTTGTGATTATTAATTGAAATAGAAACACTACTAATCCAGTGCCACATCTATGCATGTTAGAAATATTGCTGTCATTCTAACATTTTAGATTATTTTCATTATTCACAGAACATATACAGTGTACTTCTATTAATATGTGTTGCACATTAAAAGATCATGTTCTAGGTCCTCAGCGAACATGTACCAGAAAAAAGCACTAAATTGGTTTTAGTAGTATTTATAAATAGATCTCTGTTCTATAATACTTCAAATTTGACTACCATCTCCTTAAAAAATCTATTGTTACTCTGCAAAGTTTAACAGGATGATTTATTTGTGTGTGTGTGTGTGTGTGTGTGTGTGTGTGTGTGTGTGTGTGTGTGTATTCTTCTCTGGTATTCTGTCACCATTAGTGATTTATTTCTGTTAATTCTACTTCTGGAGAAAAATTCATAATAAATGAAAATGTGTAATTTGGGTTAATTTTGTGTTTCACATTATTTAGCTCTGGCTATTTCTGCTATAGAATTCTGAGGATGAGGACTATCAAGTTTGTGAAAAGAATATTGTGTTTATCCCATTGTTAGATATCTTGCAGATTATAATTAAAATGTCCAGTGAATGATGATAAGTTTTCTCTCTTCTGTTAAACATAGCAGTTAAAAAATTTTAAAGATAGTTTCTGACAAGAACTAATTTGCTTTGTGCCCTTAGTGATTTTATAATATAGTACTGAGGTTTCGTCAAGATGCCCTGGGTCTCTAGGAATATTTGGCAGCACTATTTATTTATGAACCACTTCCTATTAGGAAGAGAATTCTTACATAGAACAAAATTGTGCTATTTCTGTAACTTTTTGCTTGATTTTTTTTTTAAACAGAAGACTAATCCTTCAGGAAAAGTGCTAAGGGAAATATATATGGAACATGAGACATATGCTGTCCTTCAGGTGGGAGACAAAACAGGTATTCCTCAGATTCACCATCTTCAGGTCTTACTTGAATGAATTACATGAACATGCATACCATTAAAATGAAAAGGGACTGAATGATTGATTGATTGAGGCAGGGTCTCCCTCTGTAGCCCAGGCTGGCCTTGAACTCATGGCAATTCTCCTGCTTCAGCCTCCTGAGTTCTGGGATTACAGGCATGTACTACACCACACCCAGCTTCCCATGTTGCTGGGGAATCAAACTAAGCTCTTTGCACTGGCTAGGCAAGCACTCAAATTGCTGCGTTATTCCTGCAGCCCTGAAAATGATTTAGAGACTAAAGGTGATATGATATTTATGAAGTAGTAGTGAATAGGAACTGCAGAAACAACAAAGAAACGAAAACCTAAAGTTTAGTTACTATCGATCCATGAAATGAAGACAAATAACGATCATAGTAAGTAAAAGCCTGGGCTTTCCCATAGAAGGACTGTGTGAGATTGCTTCTAGGTATGAATGAGATGGTGAATTTAGAGGCCCACAGAAGTCTTTA
Source organism: Ctenodactylus gundi (assembly GCA_004027205.1). NCBI lineage: Eukaryota > Metazoa > Chordata > Mammalia > Rodentia > Ctenodactylidae > Ctenodactylus > Ctenodactylus gundi. Next base: position 234,326 of record PVKB01002389.1, on the reverse strand, counting down.
ATGGGAAGTGGGAAACTTCTTAATACTAAATATTAATTTTGATAGAAAATACGAGATTAAGCAGGTATAGAAACTTGTAACTTAACCACCATTGAAAGAGAAATCCAAAATTTTCCAGACTATTGATGTGAAAAAATGAAAGGCTTCCAACCCATTAGAGGGGAATAAATAACACAATATTCGTCTTGTAGAATATATAACATGAAATAGTTAGAATTAATGCAAATAATTGGTTTTTACAATGAATGTGGATTTGTTTAATTTCCATCAAAACCAGTAAACGGTAGATGGAATCAAAATAAAATGTTGGTTATAGTTTGCTTACTGGTTGAAGTGATGGTGTCTCACTCTATCTGTTTTCTAACCATGGGAGACATTAAGTAGCTTACAAAATGACAAACTCACTTCAGTTTTTATACATTGAAGGGATCATTCTGCAATTCATGAAGGATGGCTTGGAAAAGAGGCAATCGGGAGACTCTGGAGATTCTATCTATGTTGTATGTGTGCATCTACAGATATCAGAGCTGGTGTGTCACATGGCTCATCTGACAGAACATGCAGTTGTGGTGATACTGAATTCTGTTGTAATACTGAATTCTATTGTAATTCTTAAAAATTACATGCAGACAGTTGTACTTAAGTGTGTGGGGAAGAAGAGTACACTATATATATACTATACCATAAAAAAGGACTACAGTAAACTGTGAGTGAGGAAACTTCCCCTGGGAACCTGTTTTTGGGTTGTGTTTCCTGTGATGGATAAACACTGGCTCAGAAAAGTGGAGCAGAAAGGAAGGAGTCAAGAGGTTCTTGAGAGGCAACAGGAAATAGAAAAGATCGAGGACCGAGAAAAGTACCATTGCAACTGCCAAGGAGAAAAAAGCATCACAGAATCAGCGTGGATAGGTGGGCCGATTTGGGATTAAGGAGTGATCTCTGTGTGGAGAGAAATGAGATGTTGCCATAGATTTTAGAAGTTGGATGGTAGCAGTAGGAGTGAGTCTGTGAAAGAAGATTCCGGCTTCTGGGTAAAAAAAATCAAAGTTCAGAGGTTATGTGCAGGTGCTGAGTCCTCTGGGTGAGGTGCAAAGGTGACTCAAGACTTAGTAGGCTGCTGGTGAATAGGGCAGAAAGAACCAGGCAGATTTATTAAGTACCAGATGGAATCAACAGGTGCCAGTGGTGTAGGAAGAGAGCATGCTAGTCTTCAATTGATATGTACCAAATCACCAGGCATTTATCAACTTAAAATAACAGCCATCTATTTTGTCATTGTTTTGTGAGTCAGCGACCAGCATGATGGGGCTGGAACATTTGCTTATGTATCATGAGGCTGAAGTCAAGACTTCTACAGTCTTCATTGGTAGGCTGTGGAGAAATACCTATTCACAAGCTCATTTATATTTTTAGCAGTGCAGCTTTTCTTGGGCGTAAGAAATTGAGGTGCTATCGTCTTGATATGTATCAGCTGGAGATTGCCTTGAGAAAGCAGAGGATAGATTGCTTGCCAGGCATGCCATCTCTGCATATTTTTGACAAGAAGAGCCCATGGCTTTTAGGCACTCCTTTGCTTTGGTTTGACCCAGATTGGATACTTCTACCTTCCTAAAGTCAACTGTGTTTTATAATATAACCTAGTAAAGGGCCTCGTGTATTACTTTTATAGATCTCTACTCCACAGTCAGAGAAAGATTATATAGAGGAATTAAGTCACTTGGGAAGTATTGGAATCTTCCTACCACAGTAAGATTTAGAATATGTCAAGAGCAACGTTAAGTGTTCCACGTTCGCTTGTTGGGTACATGGTGGTGGTACCAGTTCCTGAAATTTACTTTGAGAATATGGATGAGGTTTAGAAATCTTTGAACTTGAGAATTTTTGTTTAAAGAAGAATATAAGTGGTGATAATGATATATATATGTGTGTCAATCTTAGAATACTAATGCATGTGATCAAATTCAACTTTGTGTTGTATTTTAAAAACATATTTGACTAAAGAAACTTGATTGTACAAGGCATCAAATCATTGGTGCTATGAAAGAAAAATTGCCCTAAGGTATAAATCAAGAAAGAGAATGTGAAGAAAGTCCTTAGAGGAGTCTAAAGGTTACTTTATTGTCTATGAGAGAAAAGAAGTAGAGATTCTGTGTTATATTACAAGAATTTTTCAGGAATATGGTATTATGTAATAAAAAACATCTCGGAAAATTAATATATCCTCAAGGATTTTTCTGATTTTTATATTATTTTAGGTATTTAAGGTGAATAGTTCCAGAGTCTGTTTTTCTGGATCAAATAAAATAAAAATTTCCAAGATTATAGATTGGTAGAGAATATTTCATTTTTTAATTTGTGACACTAGTATTTTGTTGTTGTGTCTTTTGATATACTTGTCTCTAGTTTATGAATGTATATAGAGATGATCAAAGAAAAGGTACTAAACAGTATATTGTATTAATTCATGAAAATTATGGTTTGTGATATGGACCAAATGAACTAAACAAAAACAAAAAAGAGCCCCAGGATTTGATTTATTCTTCTCAAGCTAGGAAATTTCTTTGGGCAAGAAAAGGAGAATAGACAGATAAAGGAGGGGGGTCTAGCAAAGGAGGGGGGTCTAGCAGCACGGAGGCAATGCCGGCTGTGGTGGAGGTAAGCAGGGTAGTCTGCAGAGAGGCACATCGTGTGATTTTGCTCCCAACATAATTGTAGACAAATAATAGAATGGACTAAGGAAATGTTTCAATGGAAATATCAAGTAGCAAGGAAAAAAACAATTTCGCTATCTTTGAGACAAAATTCCCCTTGAATAAAAGTTAGCTGAAGACAATTCATTTTCAGTAATTGCAAACCCACAAAACTTTTTCTGTGCAATTTTCTATTCTTTTTTTTATGAAATAAATCCGTAAATGAACCACTATGTACACTTGTAGCTAATTCTTTTCTGCTATGTTATAAATCCAAAACATGCAGGTAGAGAAAACTGCACTTCTAATTTACAATTTCTCTCTTTCATTAAAGCAAAATAATTGAACAATGGTGAAATTTTCAGTGTTGTGCTGGATGGCAAGGCTTCTGTTGGAGCATTTGAAAGAGGGAAATACATTCACAGAGTTACCTGTCACAATTTTGGGATTCTGAGCTTGCTATTGAATGCAACTTCATTTACATATTATTCAAATATAATGTTTCATGACTTGGTTGCTGGAAGTATTTCAGCTCTACCTAAATAGCATTTTCACCTGTTATCAATATTAAAAATGTGATGTTATTGGCTCTTTCATTTTGCTTTATGACATGTGGAACCTAACAATCAAAAATCCTAGAAGCAGTTGGATTGCTGGATTAATGTATGCCCAGCCTTTTTGTGCTTAACAGCTTGATGTGATTCTACATTTTAATGAGTTATGACAAACAAGAAAGCTTGAGACTGCATCCCTCCACGGTAATTTAATATTTAGGCACTATTATTTTTTACTAATATTGAGCAAGAAAACAAATCAATTAAAATGAAAACTATAATAATTTGGAGGAGAGGAAATTTTGTTGAATTGCTGATATGAATCACCCTGTAGCCAAGTCTTTACCTGGTAGCTACAAAAGAAAGAAAAGCAGTGCCTTGGGATGAGTACTTTTATACATTTGATGGTTCTGCTGGGTTGTCAACTTGGTGGGCTGTAGTACTTCTCAGGTGACTGACTAGTAAAGCACACTTCTGAGCATGGGTCATGAAGGTCTGGCTGTGGGTCTTCGTGTTTCTGACCCCAGACCTCTCCCTCCCTGGCTCTGTTTCCCACTGCCATGAGTGAAGCATCTTTGCCCAGAGATACCCTTCATCATCTGCAATGATGTTCCTAAATTGGATTAAGCTCATTGTATACTGAATTTTCTAAAACCATGAGCCAAGTTAACCTCCTCTTTTTAGTTGTGCCTTTCAGGTAGTTTGTCCAACAACAGGAAAACTAATACAATCAATGTGCAAATAAAATGGTAGACCATGTTCTTTGGACTTCTTTGGACGGGGGTATTCAGAGTCAGTCAGCAAAACAGAATTAGGTCTTCAGATAACTTGTGTTTGAATTCTGGACCTCATGTTAAGCACTGCATTTTTTTGATATTTTTAATCTCCTATGGGAAGACCGGCATGTCTTCCCGTACCAAATAGAGCATATAGAGTTGCTGTAACAGTGTGTGAGGGTGACCCATGACATAGTGATGTACAATAATATTTCTTATTAGAAGTAATATTTTCTCTAGTGTACTGTGTTTCTTATTCTTTGCATTCTTTACATGTTTTGATAGTATTTCAGTCATCTCCAGTCTAGACTGTAAGACTAAGATTCTTATTTTCAATTTATAACGCTTTTTAAAATTTTGGTTTTCTTCCAGGAAAAGAAAATGATAGAAATAATATAAGGGTCTGTTCTGGAGAGTTTTCTTTTGTGGGGGGAGCTACATGGAGAAACAGGGGTCTTAGTCCAGCTTATTTAGTGTGTCCAAATTTCTCTAGGATATTCCCTTAATGTATGACTTGGGGTTAACAGATGTGGACTCTTCATTCTCCTGAACTGCTTAGCTTAGTCTCTGCACACCTTTACTTTCATAGGGAAAACTTGACTCCCTCCCCAGATGTCCACATGTTTTTTATTCATTGTTTACAGTATGTCTCTGTACTTTGTTTATGGCCCCACATGGGATATATGTATATATTTGGGGGATCTGGTAAAATCAAAGAAAATGTCAAGGGTTTATGAAATTTATTACAAACTCACTCTTATGTAGAGCTGGACTTACAAAGTTGTCAGTTGATCAGTTGAAGATCTTATTGCATCTTATCCCCCAAGGATCCCTTGGGATTTACACCCTTTTTTATTGTAACATCGTGGGTTGGGTTCTCGTTTTTTTTTTTTTTTTCTTGAACTCATTATGGAGCCCAGGATAGGCTGGGATTCACAGCAATTCTTCTGCCTCAGCCTCCGAGTGATGGGTTTACAGGCATGTGCCACCATGCCAGGCTTTAAACTGAGGGATTCCTGACTCAGTTGTACCATCCCTCTCTTTCCCACCTTAGCTCAGATTCTCTGTTTCCCCCTGCATCTCTCCCAAGCTGCCCACTGCTGTCCTCTGCCATGTCCCCTGTCAGTTCTGCTCTTCCCACAGCCTCCACAATGATGTACTGAGCATGCAATCTGTCTAAGTCTTATCCCTGCTTAAAACATCTTTTCTGGTACAGTTTAAAAAATAGGATCTTTAACCTTGTGCGTGAAGTCCCTTAAGGTGAAGCCGCACCTATGAACATGACATAAATTACCTTTCTTTCTCTTAATATTTATGTATCAGCAACACTGAACAGCTCGTAGGCTTTATCTATGCACTGCTGTTTTTCACTGTTTCCATTCCACTCAAGAACTCTTTTGCCTAGAACACACTTCCATGTTGCCTTTTGTGGAGTCTCACTTCTACGATTAGAAGTCAGATTACACTCATGACTGTACTTATGACAAATGGAGTGTCCATTAGCCTGTGCCTTTGGGTCCCAATAGTTATTTAGTCATTGTACTCGATGTATTATATTGAAAGCATGTGCTCATTTCTAATAAACCCCATTCCCTCACTGCCATTCCACCCACACACTTGATGGTGTCTTATTTTTCTTTGAATCCCTAGTGTTTTGACAATTTCCTGATAAGAATGTCCAAGACATGCTTATTGAACAGATGAGCTGTAGCAAAAATGTGCCCCCTTACTGACTGACCCCTTCATTCCCAAAATGAAACTGATATGAGATCACAAAATTTCAGTAGATTATATATATATATATATATACACACACATACTTACACAAATATAAATATAAATATAAAATGGAAATAATCCTCTGTAAGGGTCAGGAGTGGACCCTTGCTTCTTTTTCCAACCACTTCGGAAACTATGGTATTTAATTCTACAGAAGGATGGCCCAATTCAAGAGAGGGTGAATTTGGTATATTGAGTTAAAACCCACGTTTACATTGATCTTCCATTGCAGATGAATCTCTCTCCAGTATTCATCAAAGTCAAATTGACACTTCTGTTTTCAATTGAGCTAATGTATTGTATTAAAATTTTCTAACCTTATTACTGCTTACTCACAGGCAAATAGCTGCAGTACATTTCAATTTTATAAGAAGAGAAAGTGCAGGAGCCCTTTCTAAATTTTTATTTGATCATGTTTTCATATTTCCATATGGGCACAAGAACTCCTTTGTTCTCTGTGGATCTCGTAGGGATGTTATGCTTTCTCTCCGTCTCTTGCTTTCTTTCACCACAATAATCCTGGTGATCCGCTTCTACTAAACCTTACTGGTGATGCACTCCGTCCTTATTCTTTTCCTGAGCGTTATATCAGGACTTGGTATAAGAGCGTCTCATGTCAAAGAACTGGCAGCGTTTCTTGATACTGACATGAGGAAGGGACACTCTGTGGCTGATTCTTCTTTTGGACAACTTTTGATGCCACGGTCGTTCTGCTAGGCTCGTGGGAAGCATCTTTGTGCTCCCAGCTTTGCCTTTAGATTCTTAGAAGATCATAGACAGATAAGTAGAACTTTTAAACTGAAATCAAGCATTATTTTTTCTTCTTTCCTCCATTTATTGATACATGAGAGATTTAGCTTAGATTCTGTGAAGATATGGAAAATAAGACTTCTTTCCCCTCTGAACCCTTCTGCAGTAGCTGCCTTTTCTCTTCTTTCCAATACAGTTAAGAGCACAAAAATATAGATCCCTTTTTTCTTTTATTTAATTAATTCTTTTATCATAAATGCAGTCTTCATTAAAAAGGCTATAGAAGATATGTGTGTAAGTACAACATATATATTTATTTTGAAGAATGCATGTTGAAATAATGTTGAAAAAAAGCCCTATACTACCACCCAAGTCAGTATGACATTGTTTTCCAGCAGTTCTTAAAGGCCACGCCTTTTCTCGTAAAGTTATGGGACCACCTTATATTACTTGTCTATAGAGGAAATTCATACTCTCTGTTTCAAATAATTATTTCATATTTTGTTCAGATATAAGTACATGATGTGCTTTTATATTTTCATTTAATTTGATTCACTCTCTTCAGAGAAATAGAAAAATCATAGTTTTCAGAATTTATTTATCTCAAGTTCTATTGCTGTTACTCTGAGAATAGACATGGTGAACATTTTGCCTAAGTTTTTGCCTTTTGAGATAAGAAAAAAAAATTGAGTGTGCTTATTATGGAATGAATTGATAAGACTGAGTTATCAGATGTCTGAAAAAGGAAACCTGCAGTCCTTTACAAATGTTCCTATTGTTGAAAGCATGTAGAAGTTGAGAGTGACAGACACAGCGACTTTGAACTTTTCAACTTCCAGAAGCTGTAAAGGTAGGTGGCATGTGAGGACAAAATGAACAGGTCAAAGGGGACATCTTGAGACTCTTCTATGATCATTATGTTTTGCAGAAATGATGATTCTATATTAAAGGCGTACGTATGAATCCTCTCTCTTCCCTTCTCGTGAGTTATGCTGGCTTCGCACTAATCCTGTTTGTCTTGCCACACTAGAAGCCAACTCCAGGTGCCCTGTGATTATGAAAATCATAATTGTCCACGTAGGTAGAGAGATGAAACTTGGGTTGCTGTGAATCACTCTTGCCTACATCACCTTCCCCAGTTCAGTCTTTCCCCCAGGGTTTCCTAGAAATGGCAAGGAGATAGAAATATCTCAATGGTCAGCAGCTCTTGCTTGTTTGAACTGTAGCGCTAGATGTGGTATCTTGTTACTCCCTGCTGCTATCAGGCTGCAGTGTGACAGCAGTCAAAGAGCAGATTGGTGCCTGACTTGTGAATGACTGTAAACTTGTAGGCTTTTTAGATAAACTATTTTAGGATAAATGAAAATTGCTACATTTAGGCTTGTGATTTTTTTTGGTTTTTTACCTACATAACTTTCTTGAACAAGATTGATTTTGACTTGAGAGAGACTAGATTTTATTAGCCTGAGCACAGGGAAAGGGACAGTATTTTGCTGCATTGCTGACAAAGAGAGACTCATGCTGCATGTGTCTCACCTGCATAATTGACATATTTTTGAATATGACCTGTTTGTCATTTATGAAGTATCCATTAATGGATAAAATAAATATTCAGTAAAGATTATTCATGTTTTCTATATTAATGTTCTTATTTAACAAATTTTATTCTTAGAGCATTTTCACGTTTATAAACAATTGAGTGGGTCATGTAGAGTTTCTGTCGATATATACTCCATTACTCTCTTGCTTACATATTCTTTTATTAATAGTATGCTTTGGTGTGGTACATATCTGACAATTAATAGAAAATTAATTAATGATACATTTTATTAACGGAAGTCTCTCATTTATATTTACATTTATTTTTACTGTATAGTTCTATGAATTTTGACTAATGCATAATGTCCCATACCCACTATAATAGTGCTTTATAGACTGGTTCATTGTACCAAAAATACCATCTGACTCATCAATTTTTGTTCCCTTTTCTAATCTAACCAATGGAAATCAATAATCTTTTTATTACTGTTTCAATAGTTTCATCTTTTCCTGAAGGTTGCGTAACTGGAAACACACTTTCTGTATCCATTGATGATTTTTTCCACTTAGCAAAACAAATTTATGTTTTATTGTATTCTCATGGCTTTGTAGCTCCCATATTTTAAAATTGCCAAAGAACATCCTTTTGAATATATTTCAGTTAGTTTCTCCATTTACTTTTTTGAAGGATATCTTGATTGCTTTGGATTTTTGCAATTATGAAGATACTACTGTAAAAATTTCACTTGCCTTTTTGTGTGGAAAAAGTTTTCAAATTATTTGGGTAGATATCTGAGAATGTACTTGCAGGATTCTATCTTAGAGTAGGATCAGTCTGTAAGAGTTTTCCACATTTTTTTTCAGAGTTCCACAGTTGTAAATTTCCTTTAGGGATGCATTTTTGCTGCCATGTTCTTGTCATAATTTGGTATTATAAATTGATGATTTTAGCCATTCTGGTAAGTGTGCAATGATATCTTATTATTTTGACCTGCATTTGCTTAATGGCACACAATGTTGGATGTCATTTCTCATAATTATTCTCTACTTATTATTTTCTTTGATAAAATGTTCAGTTATTGTCTTAGTTACTTTTTTGTTGCTGTGACTTCGTGCCTGACATGGACAAATTAGAAGGAAACGTTTATTTTAGCTCAGAGTCTCAGAAGGTCTTGGTCATCTGTGGGTGGCTGGAAAAAAGGGGAAGCACATGGCAGAGTCAGAGGTGGGGGCAGCTCCTCACAATATTGCTAACAGGAAGCCAAGTCAAGTCTAATCCAGTCAAATTGAGTCAAATCCAGTCAGAGAGGAAGGGTAAAAGTTGCATTTATGCTTCCAGATTCCTGCCCAATGATGTGTTTCTTCTGGGTCCAGTTTCAGTGTTGCAGCCCCTTCCAGATTTAAGCCCCCCCCCCCCCCCAAGCCTGTAATCCAGTCCACACACCTGTAATCCAATCCACTCGCTTGTCTTCTATTGCTCACCCATAATCCACCCTTTCATACCAGGCCCCAAACTTCTGACAGCCTGTGGGTCCATAGCCCTAATCTGTAATATTCAAATAGATGAGACTTGTGGAACATTCCAGATCCAAACCACAATCAATATATTATCTACTTTAAAATGATTTCCTTATTGTTGGATTTTTGAGTTTATAATTTTTGAACATGGATTCCTTATCAGACTGGTGTTTTGAAAATATTTTCTCCCAGTCTGTGGCTTGTCTTCATTTTCTTAGCAATGTCTTTCTCAGAATAATTTTAAATTTTAATAAATTTCAGTGTATCGATTTTTCTCTCTCATGGATTTTTGCCTTTGGCTTTCCAGAAACCCGTGATCAAATTCGTCACTTAGGTTTTGTCTCTGTGTTGTCTTATAGAATTAAAAAAAAAATTTTTTTTCTGGTTACGGTAAAATCAGTGACCTATTTTGAGTTGATTTTTGTGAGAAATCCTACATGGAATTGCCTTCATATCTTTGTCAGAGATCACTGGACTGTGTGTCAGCTTTACTTTTGAAGCTTTATTCCGTTCAATGAACTGTTTTTGTATTTTTTCACTACATACTATCACGATTTTTATTTCTTTATATTAAGCTTTGAAGATTTTTAGTGTCAGTCTTCAAATTCAATTTTCCTCTTAGAGCATGTTGGCTATTCCAGTTTTCTGGTTTCTAACATCTTACAACATTTCAACTTTAGAATTATGTTTTGATACTCACAAAATAACTGTCTTGGAATTTGATTAGGCTTATGTTGAAACCTAGTAAGTTCAGGGAGATACTATATGCTAAAGCTAATGATTATTCTTGTCCTTAAAAATAACCTTTTAATTTAATTCGTATCTTTAGATATTCTTTGGTATTTTGTGCCAGAATTTTGTTGCTTAACTCATGAAAATATGTACATGTACTTATATACCTAACTCTTTTTAATTTGATACTAATGTAAATATTGTTTTCAAATTCAAAATTTTTTGCTATAGGAAATTAATCAACTTCTGTGTATCAAAATTTTGTCCTGCATCATTGCTATAATTTCTTATTAGTTCTAAGATTTTTGATTTTGTTTTTTGTCAGTTCTTTTGAGTTTTCCACATACACAAACACATTATCTGTCAATAGTGTTTAGTTCTTACTTCTCAATCTGAAATTTCGTTTTTTGTCTTATTACATGTATTAGCATTTATAGTATGATTTTTGAGTAGGAATTATGAGAGAAGACATTTTTGCCTAGTTTCTGATCTGATGTGAAAACACAGACCTTTAAGATTTAAATATGATATTAGCTGTTGGATTTTTGTGGATATTACCCAAATGAGAGGAACATGCCGCTGCTAGCTTCTTGGTCCTAATAAAATTCAACACCTAGATAGGAGTCCAACCTTCACCTGGAGATAAAAATGCAGTCATGCTTAGTTGAGTCCTGCTAGCTTAGTCAAAAACATTATTTTGAAAGGAGCATTAATAACTGGAGAAATTCACTCCCTGAAATAGTTACCTTTTACTACTTCAACAAATGTGGTCCTGCACAGAAACAAAAATCATTTTAGAATATTTTTGAAATTTTCAGTATTTTAGGATTAAAGCTTACACAAAATATTCACTACATACCTAATTCAGCCTGAGAACAAGTTTTGAGTCAACTTTGTTTCATCACAATGAGTGAAACAGCAAGGTTACACCTTTGTATGTCTCCAATATCTCTGACTACCCCTATTTTAAACATATATATTGAGCAATAAAAGTAAATTATGTATATGTTCAATGAAGTCTCTTACTGTTTGTGTTATTGCCTTTCACAGGCAGGATTCATTTAGTAGAAGATTCTTAACAAAAGAGAAAATCTCCTTTTTCATTTGAATATGGTAAGGCCAGGAGGAGTAGAGGTGAGGCCCTATTTACTTCATGTAATTCTTCCCCCTTATTTCAGTTTTTGTTAAAGGTTTTCCCCAGTCCTACAGGAGAGGCCTTAATTTCTCTTGACTCGTCAGTGTTAATCATTATTTTTTGATGAAATGTTACATACTCAATTTTTGACAAAAGGAAGATTGTCTTAACTCTTCAAATATAAGTATAACAAGGTAAATAAATTTCAGTATGATCTGGTTTACTATCAGAAACTGAATTAAATTTAAACATGTTTTTGATCAAACATATACAGGGGAAAATGAAAAGTTTAAGAACACTGCATTATGTAGAAAGAATCTGTCACTGAACAGTGCATACTAGAGAGATTAATAATACATTTTTTTATTAAACAATGAATGGTGTATTATTTAACTTATGTTTCCCACAATTTGCACCATTTCCCTAAGCTGATAAAATGTAACATAATGCCTCAAATAATGTCCATTTATCAAAACAATTTGATAGTCATCTCCATTGTTTTATGGGAAACTATAGAAGGAAAACTCTCAATTGAAACTGCTTAACAGTTGCTTAGCAGAACAACGTTTTTGCCCAATACTTGCATAATAGATTTCTAAAGGAGAAGTTGGTATGTTTCTGATGCTTAGCCATGGTTGCTGGGCCAGCCAGGATAACAGTGTAAAGACATATTTCCAGTAGAATTCTTTGGCTCACAGTAGTATAGGTAATGTTCTGTAGTATGATTATTAAAGTATTTCTACTAACAAACCCTAAATTTTTCTATTACAGTAATATATGATTGAATTATGAGCTATATGAAGAATAAAATCTAAAACTAATTCCTTAACTCATATTTTCTGAAGTGATTCCAATCTCAGTTTCATTTTTTCTGTCTGCCAGTCAGTCCATGTTCTACCCGTGGCATTATTTATTTTGTGGTGGTTCCACTTGATAAAGTACTTTGAGCAAAAAAAAATGCTCTTTTTCTTCAAAAACGTTGTAAAGTGTTGGAAAATTTGGCATAGAAGTCCAAAGTGTCATTTTATTTTATAATAAATGTATAACATGTAAATATAAAAATCTAAATTATTTCTATTTCTAAGACAACAAATGATCACATATATGTAAATGATTTACTTCATTGATTAATGCATCATTAGTTTTGCTAACACTTCGTCTTGTAGCTTATAATTTATTATGGGATATAAGATAATTCTCAAGGAATTAGAGTTGCTCGGTTACCTTTGGCTTGTACTCTTTTCTTGCTTACATAAATATGTTTATATTATGAAACAAGAATAGAAATTAAATACAATTTTAACTGTAACAAGCATGTTAAAATTATTTTTCAGTATGTTTATTAGTAGAACGATGGCTCTTTTAGCTTCACAATAAACTCACATTCTGTTTCTATTTTTGTTTTCCCCAAAGATCATTGGGGATTAGGACTAGGTCATAAGCCAGTGCAAAGAAAGATGTTTATCCATCCATCACTGACTAGTAAGCAGAACGCAACTAGGATAATAAAACTATGTACTTTTGCTGGAATTTAATGGTTGTATTTCCAGTTTTCTGTATTTATGAATCCTAGTGAACCTTGATTTTAAAAACATGGTCAGCCTTTTATACTGGGGTTGCTCCCAATTAGTGAATTCAAATAGTTATGAATCAAAATGCCACCCCCCCAAATTGCATCATAATTGAATTTGCACAAACTTTTTCCTTGACATTATTCACTGAACAAGACAGTTAACTATATAACATTTGCATTCGATTTGACATTGTAAGTAATCTAGAGGTGATTTGAAGTACAGGGGTTGTATGTAGACAATAGTTAACCACTATGCCATTTTATTTTTTCCACTCAATTTTTAAAAATTTTTGTATCTATATGTATGTGTGTATATATATATATATATATATATATATATATATATATGTATCTGTATATATGTATCTATGTATATATGTCTATATATACATGTATGAGTTATATGTATATATATATATGTGAGTTGGTTATATGTATGTATAATAGTTCCAAATGCTACAGCATATTCAAGACATGGAGTTTAGGCTACTAGCGCTCATTCATGCCACCCCATTTTTTCAGATAGGAGTTTTAGGAGTCCTTTACCCCTCTTTCTACTCTATATCCTGTCCATTAACAACCTATACAGAATGGAATACTATGCAGCCTTAAAGAAAGACAGATATGAAACATTTGAATGAAAATGGGATCATCTTAAGTCAATAATGCTCAGTGAAATGGAGCAAAAACAAACAAACAAAAAAACTAAATGTAGACTCTCTCATGGCATAAAAAGGTCCCCAAAAGGTCACTGTGATGTTTTGTAGAAAGAGCTGGAACATCTGCAAGCTTTGGCATTAAAGAAAGGATCCTGGCACCACTCTCCGATGAGCAGCAAGAGATAGCTGTATTCAAATACATTTTAAATCAATGTAACTATCTTTTTTCACTTTAATTATTAATCATGTATTTTGGTAGCTCATAGTCAATGCCTCCGTTATTTGTGGCACTAATTGGAAGCTGCAATTCTAAGTATGTTTGTGGTGTACAGGATTGTGATAAACAACATGTTACATATGTTAGAGTTTAAACTGCAATCTATTTTTATTTTCATTTAAAATATTTTTGTGTTTGTATAAAAGGATCACAGAGTATTGTAATTCACACACTTAATGTTACAATCTTTATATATGCAGAATTTGAGATGAACTAATATGAATACTTTATGGCAACCAAATCTGGTGCCTTTTGTTCATAACTATTTCTAGTTTGTACCTCACGATTGCTTAGGAAAACAGAGGCCTCTCTAAATGTTTTAAACAAGAAACAGTTCAAAAGAGAAAATTAGAAACTAGTAAACTTAGTGAGGGACTGTAGGTCCAGAGCTCAGGTAAGTCACAACAAGTTTGAGATATAACTTCTTTCAGGACATTATGAGATGATATTATGAGAGAGAGAAAGTGAGAGAGAGAGGAGAGAATGAAGGCAGATAAGAAACTCACAGTGGACTTACATATCTGACTCTGCACCTCCTCCTCTCCTTTCCATTAACATTTGAGAATAATTGACAGAATGAATGAATAAAAAACTTTGAAAAATTATATATCCTTTTATTTTATTGTGACAAGCTTTAAACATTTTGATATTAAGGTTATTATTCAGTGGGAAATAAAGATTACAAATGCTTTAGGTTTATTTCTTCTCTAGATAAATATAAATGGTTCTTTGTTGAAAAATATTTGCATAATTTCAAAATTTGATTTGAAAGGCTGAAATCTCACCTCGTTTTTCTTGCTATTTAACCTCCTAACTTGTCAATTCAGTTGAAATAGTGTGACTTATGAGACAGTTACCTTTTGTACAGCTAAAAACACAAACATGTCAGGAAAAATTCTAAGACATCTGTATCAACTGTCCACCTTAGTGGACTGAGTTATTTGCAGAATTTGAGTTACACTGGAAAAGGCCTCCAGGTTGTTCCTGTCCATGTCCTGTGTGTTTATGGTCTAAATCACAGAGGTCTGCATGCTGCCGCTCCTAATGCAAGCGTGCTTTCTGCGTCTCTCTTTGCCCTTTCAAGTCTTGCATGACTGCATCTACTGGCTGGCTCTGTTTTGGAATCGTTCTGGTAACTAGTCAGGGAATCTTGGTTTCCATGCTTCTGGCTGTTGTCATAAAAGACAGATGGTGGCAGTGTTACTGACTGCTGGCCTAGAGCTTACTTTTCTTAACAATGTTCAGCGATCTCCCACAAAAATTTAAAAAGGGGTAAGGACTATTTGAAGATAAAAAGAGAAAATGATCTTCAATTAGCATTTAGACCCTATCCCCACTATTCCTTTCCCCTCCCTTTTTATTTTCTTTCCTCTTAGTTCTCCCACTTCTTGCTTATTCCCATTTCACTTCTGGAGTTGTCCTGGGAATTTACACTGGTGGATAATGAGCCAACTTAGACGGAAAGGCTTACACTGAGCTTGGAACATGGCTTTGTGGAGGGTAGAGTTTAAGGTCAGGGAGAGATGGTGACCAGTCACAAACAGGAGCTTGTCCTGTGACCTGATGTCTAGCAGTCAGTATCTGCTGACTGGGAAGTGTATGCAGTATAACCTAAACTTAAATAAACGAAACAACATCAGTCGAGGGATTCCAAGTCTTCACTAGTGTTCTCCTGTACTGTGTGCTTGTCCTTACACCTTTATCAACTGAATTTTACTGACAGTTCATATCTTTATTTATCAGAAATGTATCAACTATTTATATTTAAACTTTTTGTGAATCAGAACAGGCTTTTAAAAAAATTAAAATATGACAACAAATTCTGTCTAGGTCTACCCTGAAATAAATTCCAGCATTTGTAGGATATTAATGTTTGGTTCAAGTTGCAGTTACTAAACAACACCAGGGCCTGTTTTACTTGTAACTCTCATTTGTAAATGTAATAAAAAATTTAAAAAGAGAAGGTGATCGCATATGATACCCTGACTGGATGTTTGAAAGAAACTTCCTAGTTACTGGGCCGAGCCCGTGGAACAAAGCCGTAGACGTGATGCTTGGAATGATGTGCAGAGGAAACTGAGAAAGCCTGGGACGGGAGCTTCTCAGTTCTGTTGTGGCTGACATGAAGCAGAGTTAAGAAAGATTAGTGAGGGTTCACATGGATGGGTTAGGGGAAAACAAAACAAAGCAGAACAGGAGCTTGTCCCTTAACCTGACGTCTGGCAACCATTCTCTGCTGCTGGGGAGTACATGCAAACTAACCTGGTGAACCATCCTAAATTTAAATAAAATAAATGGAACAAAATTAAGTCAGATAAGCGTTCTCCTTTGGGGCATGAAAAAAAAATACAATATAAGCTTGAAGAAAACGTAGAGAATTATTAAATGTGTGAATGTTTTCATTTAATTAAAAATTGATCCATAAAAACATAAAAATACATATCAATGACACTACATGTGATGCTTTCATATATGCATACACCAAGTAGTGTTTAGAACAGGGTGAATGTACCTGGATAAATATTTCTTAATGGTGGAAACTTTCAGTATTGCTTCCCCTTTATTATATTTTATTTATTATTTTACTTGGTGTCCATATAGTCTTTGTTGGCCATTTAAATAATATTTCCTCCATTTTATTAATCTCTCTCTCTCTCTCTCTCTCTCTCTCTCTCTCTCTCTCTCTCTCTCTCTCTGGTTACCTTAAGCTTGAGTATTTATTCAACCTTTCCCTTTCCCGTTTTGGCCATCCCACCATCGTACTCACCTCAAGGTGATAAAGAATTTTAGATTTCACACAAAAGTGAAATCATGTGATTCTTGTCTTCCTGAGCCTAGCTCATTTCATGTAACATGATAATGTTCAGTTCGATCCGTTTTGTTGTAGATGACAGGATTTCCTTTGTTTTATGGCTGAATTGTGTTCCATTGTTCCTGCTTTTTCTTTATCCATTCAACTGTGAATGAACACATAATTTTTTTTTTCAAAATTTAACTATTATAGTGATTCAATAAACACAGGTATGAGGATGTCTCTTGGACATACTGATTTCCCTTCCTTTGGACATATACACAGCAGCAATATTGCTGGGTCCTATGATGCATCCGTTTAATTTTTCAAGGAAACTCCACAGTGTGTTCCATGGTAGCTTCTTAATTTGTGTTTTCACAAACAGAGAACAAAAGTTCCCCTTTACACCCTCACCAACATTTTTTTTCTTTTGTGTTTTGGATAACAGCCATTCTAATTTGGTAGAACTCAACATCTCATTGTGGTATTTGATTTAAATTTCCCTCATGATTAGAGATGTTGAGATTTTTTTCTCACATACTTGTTGGTCATTTGTATGTCTTCTTTTGAGAAATGCCCATTCTACTATTTTAAAAATCAGATTATATGTTTTTTTACCGTGAGATGAATGCTCTCTGTGTTCTGACTACCAGTCCCTTGACACACACACATCGGCACATGTTTAACATGACATGTTTAACCTTTCCAATAAACACAATAGTTTAGACATAAACATTGGAATTTTAGAGAGTACAGTGAAAAGTTAGTTATCTTGACATCACAACTCGTGTTTTTGAAACCTAGACAGACAAATTCCTACAACCAAACATCATGACATAGTAGAATAGGTACGTCATTAATTAAATAATTCAGGTGTTTTCTCTTCATAATGCAACAAGCCAAACTTTTGCACAGACTCTTCATTTGAATATTTTAGCACCCCCTGAATTTTGTGTAATACTGTTATATAGCCTATTCATAAGCAATACTATATTTGAAGTTTGAGTTGAATATTTCTGAGGTATTAAAAAATTCTTTTCATATGTTTTATATTTAGCATCTTAGTTGTGTTATTAAACTATTCCATAGATTGAGAAGAGTGAAAATGAAAAATTCATACAATAGAAATTTATCTTTGAAGGTTAATTGGCCTAAAATATAAAGCATTTTAAAATTGTGACATTGATCTTAATACACTTTTAATATACAAAGGATATTTGTTTTACCTTTCAAATTTCATAATTATTTCTGTTAGAAAATGTCAGCAATTACATTAAATATTCATAATTTCTTAATTGGACAAATTAATCTCTGTGAAAAGCAGTGTTCTTGTTTATTAGATAGATTTTTATCTATAGGCTTATGTAGTATCTATACTTACTTTTAAATATTAGAAGGGGTTTGCTATGGTTTTGAATTGCATTTGTACTCCTAGAGTTTTGTCACTATTTTAATCACATATCAAATAACTCCTCATAAGAACTGCTCACTCAGTCTCTTAAGGAGGTGGGCTGTTAGTCTATGCTTGCCAGGAATCAAATATCTCCTGTTTGAGACACCTAAAACCTAATATCCTCTTATATACACAACCTCGGAACATTTTATCAAGATGAAATAGAGATTAAAAAGGTTAAATACCGATTTACTGCCATATTTGTGGTCTCATTCTCTTTGTTAGCAAATCTGTGACATCTCAGAAAAAAGGCTTATCTAGAGACCGAAATCTGTATCTGTAGCTTCAAATTTTTGGTGCTAAAATTATAGTCAACTCCATAATAGCTGAATGAGGAACAAATTCTCATTTTATTCCGGGATATATTTTGGTCAGCATTTAATATTTTATTTAACATATTATTGAAAAGGAAAGCCATTTCAACTGAGTGATACATATCTATGTAAGTAATTTAAATATATATGTCACAAATAATGAAAAGTTAAATGGTGTTTTGAAGTACTCAACTTTATATAACTCAAGTGTTCATTTTTACCAGGATAAAAGCACTATTTTAGCCAGTTTGTTAGCATAGTTATATTATTTCGCAAATCATGCCTTCCTGATGAGATTCCCCAAAGGTGGCTCCCATTTTTTTAACGGTGTCACCATGTTCCTAGATTGAATTTCGAAGTCCTTCAGAGTCCAACTTTTGTCTAGTTCTGTAACTTAGTATTTCAAGCAGACAGGGAAAGAAACTGAGCTAGGCAAAACAGAACAAAAATATGCTTGTGCAGGCTCCCATGTTTGGGGAAAAAAAAACAAGTAATTTTTAATGCTGACGACTATGACAAACACTAGTAGAGGATATTGTGTGAAATAATGTAACTTCTCTCTGTCACATATTCAGAGAGTTTTAGAGCCTAGATTGAACTTCATTCCCCCTTCCTTCCCTCAGTGCTCCCTCGGTTCCCGTCAAATTGGCAGAGCTCTCCTCCCTTCATTGGTTCAAGTAGAAGTCTCCTCTCTCCACCCTGATCTAAGTTCTGCCCTTCCTTTGGAGCTAAACACACTTCCAGTCTTCCTGCGACCAATGCCAACAGCCATAGATAGAACGACTGATATCATTCTGTTAGTTACACGAGGCTCTTCACTTTTATTCTTTTTTCATTCACTGTTCACTTATTTACTCAATAAATAGTTGTTGAGTGGCCACATTTTGCCAAGACATGGAAATCAAAAGGTAACTCGTAATTATCATATCAATATTTTGTCTTCTGTTCCCCCCAGAGCAGGGGCCTTGTCCAACAGTGTCACATGCTGTCTGCCTTTGGCAATATCCTTTTAGAGAGTCACCCCTCAAGATTGTTGCTGACACTGAAATACGAGTTCCCAGGATAACCCTTGTCTGCACATTGGAAACTACTGTTTTAGAGAATTCCAGCCAAATCCAGCCTTAGAAGCTTCACTTTTAAATCCAGATTGCCTCCAGACTTGTGTTTTATAAACTGCTCAAGGTAATCTCTACCACAGACCTACTAGGGTGGCTGTATATTAATTACTTGTCTCTTAAAGTCAAGAAATGTGAAAAAAATATGTTTTTTTTAGTTCTGAGTTACTGTTATTGCTTTTGTTTTTCTGCCGCCAAGGATTTCCTTTCGATATAGAGTCAGAGAAAAGTTGTATATCCAAACTTAGAACAATTAATAATTTGTATTTAGTTCAGCATATTTCTGAATATCATGATCTGATCAATCAAATTCTTTGGTATTACCTAATTGAATAAGTAGGTACTAAAAGAAAAGATGCCCTATGATAACATGCTGGAGAGATTCACTCTGAGTCACTGTTTTAGAACACAAGATTTGGTTTGTTTGGATAAGCCATTTCAAAGCTACAGAACAGGAGACAATCAAAGGAAGGACAGGTCTTCGGTCCCTGCTCTGCCATTTGCCAACATGACTGACCTTTTGGGGCTTTAGGATTGGCTTTCCTCTACTCTAAATGCTTAGCAGACACACACAGAATATTTTTCCCCATTTTATTGATATGTGTACGTGCAAAATTTAAGGTTTACAATGGAGTTGAGCCTTTTATGCACGTATGTATCTTGTCAAGGTGACAAGGGCTTTCCCACTCTTTTATCCCCCCCTCCCCTCCCCTCCCTCCCTCCTCCCCTACCTGACCTCCCTGTTTCACTTTGTTTTTCGGTTTAAGTTCTATAGGAGTTGAGACACACACAGAATATTAATGTGAAAGTTATAGCTAAAATGTCGTCAAGTGATGCTATAAAAAACAATTAGTTTGCCAGAAAACTTTAACAGCAGCGGTACATTTTACAGAGCAGAAAATCTTACAAGTTTAAAATTTCATGAACAACAATGAAAAAGACAAATTTCTCTTTATTTTATATTTCTTGTGCTATAGGTTGATGTTTTCTAGATCCTTCATAAATCACAGAATTTACCTATTGGTTCTTCTCATACCATGACATTTTGTTTCTACATGTCAATAAAGAATTAGGAAAATAAAAGGTCTAGTCCCAAATATTTTGGAAAAAATACTCAATTTTAAGAGAATTATTCTGGTTTTGAAAATTGAATATTGAATGAATAAAAATTTCAACTTGACCATTGTTTAGGAGCATATGCTTGGAAAGTTGCTATTTACCATGTCAAATGTAATAGGACTTATAGTTCATATAATTTCTCTAAAGAATCTCAATATTTGTGATCAGTGAGCTTTTACATTGATGGTATCTAGGTTGCTCACATAGGGTGT
Organism: Ctenodactylus gundi; assembly: GCA_004027205.1. NCBI lineage: Eukaryota > Metazoa > Chordata > Mammalia > Rodentia > Ctenodactylidae > Ctenodactylus > Ctenodactylus gundi. Next base: position 213,340 of record PVKB01002389.1, on the reverse strand, counting down.
AGATATTTTCATTCTAATTTGTGGTGTTAATTTTTTATCTTGCTTTTTCTAGCTCTTTGGGAAAATATTCCTTTTTTAAAAAAATCTTCTCTGTGTTGGCTCTATGTTCTTCCTTTTTTTTTTTTTTCTGTATGACACCACACAAGAGTTTGAAGTCCAGGTCAGTTTCTATTTATGGCATCTTACTGATGCTTCCAAGTTAATTCAATTCAAGTACTTGTTGTTTATATTATGTAGTTCATTCCCTAATTAAGTCCAAACTATCATTCCATTTTATACTCTTACATTGTGTTACGATTTCTACTCATTCCTGTTCATTTTTCATTCCAAATCAGATTGGAAGTAATAAGGAGTCCAGGGTTACACCAATAGCATACCACACATAACTCCTTGCATGCTCTTAGTATTACCAACATTCTTGATGTCCTCCAGGGAATTTCTGTCATGTGAGAAGTGGATCTTTAAGTCTCTTTTCTGAGCTTTGGATAAGATTCTAAAACATACTAAATAAAATGTTTTTGGAGTAAATTTGTTATTCATGTGAAATTTTGTTGATGAGGTCCATGGACAACTATAACACGATAACTTTGTAAGTTTGGCAGACACAAACATTTCATCCTCTTGCGGAACACAAACTTATCTAAATTTCCTGTGGGTGTAGCCTAAGGAGAGATATTTTATGATTTTAATGATTATACCTTTTGCTTAGCAAAATTTAGAGAACCACTGAATAGAGAATTCAAGTAATTGAATTTCTTCAAGCCTCTTTAAGATAGATATTAAAATATTTTGTCATATGTTGATAAATAGGTAATAACTTGACTTTGTAAAGTGGTTACTATTATCAAAATATATGTTTTAATTTAGTTTTTTTTAAACCACTAAAAACTTAAATGTTTTGAGATGAACTTTCCCTATGTTGTCCCTTTTGATTTTGAACTCCTGAGCTGAAAACACTTCCCTGCCTTAACCTCCTGGGGAGCTGTGATTACAGGCATGAATTGCCTTCCTGAGATTGGTTTTTAACAGCTTTTAAACTATATTTATGTAATGGTGTACAAATGCTAAAAAAATTATTGCTAGATAATTGAGATGGATACTCAAACATATTATAATTTGTATCTAATAATTTAAGCATAAAGAAAATAAATCTCCATCTAATATTCCAAAATATGCCTTGGAAGTAAATACCAAGTAACTGTGGTTTTGTTTTATCTAAAATGCAGAGTATAATTATTTTCTAAATCTAGATTTTGGATTCTAGGTTTTTATAAATTATTTTAGTAAACAAAAATCATCATAGAGCAAATACCATCAAATGTGTCAAAGTTCAGCAAAAGTAAATAGTTCATGAAGCTAAATTTTAACTGAGAAAATTTTAAGCACTTTGTAAAGATGTTTAAAGAAGGGAAACTCAGTTGTCTTCAAGAAAAATGAGTCAGAAAGGGTGAGGCAGTAGACCGACTCTTATGGCTTAAATGTAAAATGTATCCTCAAAAGTCTCACATTCAGAGGTGGAGCCTGGTTGTAAGGATCATGAGCAAGACATGGAAGGGAGAATTTTCATTCGTCTTAATCCTCACTTCCTCCCTTTTCTCTGTTTCCTGGCTGCCACAACATGAAGAGCTTTCCTCCTCCCAGAACCTCTCCCAGTGCCTTCCACCATTGCTCATCGTCAGAAAGTATAGATATAGGGTTTTTTTTTGTCACAAGTCAGTGAGAAGTAAAATTCCACAAAATAATAAAGACTAAAAAATGTCACAAAATATATATTTAGCTACACATTCAATAAAGTAGTATAGTTTTGTTCATTCTTTTATTATCTTTTCCCCTATTTTATTGATATGTATGTATTGGATACCTAGTGTTTACATTGGATTTGAGTATTTTGTGCAAATATGTATCACGTCAAAATTACAAATCCTTCCCCTCCTTTTTTGGTCCTCCCACACCTTCCCCACCCCATCAGCTTCCAGTACCCCCCCCCCCCCAATTTAGTTCTATGAAATGATGGTATTCTGGTTTCTCATGTTAGAGAAAGCATGTAGTATTCAAGCTTCGGCATTGCACTCCTGTCACTTCTTTTATTATCTGTAGTAAATTTATTCCCACCTATGCTAAAATAGCCACAGGTATTTGGTATTTCTCTGATAGTTGAAATATGATTTGGCCATTATATTTAATTCATTATTTCCTAATGAGGCACTCACTTCTAGAAATGCATGGATTCAAAGTTAACTAGATGTTATGGTTTGGATCTGGAACATTCCTCACAAGCCTCATGTCATGTTGTGAAACAGCCACATGACCTTGCGCTCTTGGGTTTTGGGCCTGCATAGAAAGGGGGTAGATCCCTGGGACAAGAACCAAGGATACGCACCAGCTGTCCCCTTCCGTATGCACTCAGCCTCCTGTCCGCCATGCCATGAAGAGCTCATCCTTGACTAGACTTCTGCCAGGTGCTTCTACTGCTGCTGGCCACTTATGAGTGGACTGCGTGAGACTGTCTGAAAATGTGGGCAAAGCAAAATCTTTCCTCTCTTAGATTGTAGATCTTAGGTATTCTGTCCAAGCAATGAGTAAGAAACCAGAGAGGCTGAGCATGGGGCTATAGGCTTGTCATCCCAGCACTCTGGGAGGCTCAAGCAGGAGGATCAAAGTTGAGCTCAGGCTGGCAACTTGGTGACTTAGTGAAAACCTGTCTCAAAAAAAGGCGATTGTATTAGTTTAGGGCAAAGATCTTGGGTTGGAACTACAGTACTATAAAAAAAATAGTTAACTAGAAGTATGTCGATTCAAAAGTTAAATTAGATACAAAATCCATATCATATGCAGGGCTTATCTGAGACAGAAAATTTTTTTCTTTTATTATGAGACAAAGTCTCACTCTGTATCCCAGGCTGAACTCACAAAGATTTCTTTCTTTGCAAATAAAACAAAATGTGTGCTTACTTTTCTTGTTTTTACTGCCTTAGTTATGCAAACCTGGCAGAATAGCTTATTGTACACCATAATACGAAGGGTTGGAGGACCTGTTAATAAACAAAAAATAGCAGCTACTCTAACCTGCATAGCTTGAGGATTTCACTCTTAAGACAAGTAAATAATTTAAATATAAGAAAGTACTTTGCATTGGGGGAGGGAATTAGGTGAGTACAGATAAAGAGGAGCTGGAAGTGGAGAAAGATTCTTAAGAGGAAGAAAGATTTTTTTTTTTCAGACAACAAAGAGACTTGCAGTATCTGGCTGAGTATCCTTACGTGTAATGTGTGAGAAATGCAGACCACTGGGGACCAACTGACGGCTACACCTCTAAGCAGTGCCATCATGTTTGCCAAAGCATACCATTGTGCTGTTTACTTCTGGAAAATGTAAACATTATGTATTAATCACTTTTCCGTCATGGGTCAAAAGGCCTGACACTCAGTTTTACAGGAGAAGAGGTTTATTTTGACTTCCTGTTTGTAGAGGATTCTGTCTATTGTGGGCTGGCTCCACAGCTGAAGGACTGCAGTGGAAGGGCCTCTGGCAGAAGACAGCTACTCTACATGACAGCCAGTGAGTAGAGAAAGAGAGGTGAAGCTGGGGACAGTCATATATATTCCCAGCTGCGTCTGGTGGTGCCGGCCTGAAATCCCTGTGCTCTGGGAAGGTGAGATGGGGGAGAATCCCAAGTTTGAGTATGTTCTGGGAAACTTAGCAATTTAGTGCGACCCTATTTCAAAATTGAAACCAAAAGAAAAAAAATGGGCTAGGGTTGTAATGCATTGTGAAGGCCCCGTGGTCCTTCCCCAGGACTACCGTGCATGTGTTTATACCATTCCAGGTAACAATGACCCAACTCCAAGTAGACCCACCTGCTAACAGCATATTCAGTCATTGAACTTATCAATGGATAAATTGACTGATTAATTGGCTGACACATATAACATTCTCATTCATGCAGCTATCTTTCAAATGAATGAGACTTTCAAGGGGACATCTTAAATCTAAATATAACACTTCATGTCACTTTTCTATGCAGGGACGAAATATCTGACAGTGGATGCTTGCTTGTCAGCCAAGAAAGATAAGGGCATTTGGTGTTCTGGTGTTCTATTGGGACAGACAGTTCTCATGGGAAAGAAATGACTCTGGTTTAGTAGATGCAAGCAATCAGGAAAGAAATGACTCTAACCCATTGTGTCCCTCACTGAACCCACCCAGTTGTGTTCTGGAACAAGACATCACACATGTATACAAAGGAATTAGGACTCAACATGAGAAACATTTGTTCCTTGATTATCTCAAATGTGTAAACAGTAGAGATTCATTTATGTTTATTTTATTGTATATGTTTGTGTGTATTGGAATATGTACACAAAGATCACTTGAGAAAAGATTCAACCAGATGTAAGACATGTGAAGTCAGAGTCATTAGAAGTTTTGTTTTGCCCAAGATTATGAATGCTAACTTTTATTTATTCTGTTGGTTAAATGATAGTAGTGTTTGATGTCTTAGTTTCTGAAAGCAAGATTTTTCATAAAGAACAATGGTGTTTATAGCATTTCTTGACTGTATGAAGAGCTGTATTTCTTTTTTTTTGTTTGTTTAACAATGAAGAGACCGTGTCATTTTCTGCTTATAAAGTTAAAGTTGTGCGTGCAGACTTCCATGTCATTTAGAAGAAGGAAACAATGAAAGTTAATTGGTTTTGCTGTCATTTTTCTTTAGTAAATTAAAGAAATCTGTGCTGGAAGAAGGTTTTTAAATGCCAATGGGTAAATTTTTTTTTTTGTAAAACCATTTATTTTTGTTTCTTAGAAAGTTTATGCCTTCTTTATATTTTGTGAAAATAAATCAAACTTTGCTTTATGGTGCCTAAAATGTGTAGATAGTCATAGGTAAGCTTTATGTATTTATTTAGTTTTGAAAAGCTAATACTTGAGTACCACTGGAGATTATAGATTTGTTTTTGTTGGTTGTGGTGGTAGTGGTGTGTGTGTGTGTGTGTGTGTGTGTGTGTGTGTACAGTAGAAAAACCTGAATGCAAAAAAAAATAGTTTCTTGGATTTGTTAAAGTTCTGAGAGCAGAGTTATACAGTATTTTTTTTTTTGGGGGGGTGTCTTGTTCTGTAGTCCAGGTTGGTTCTGTATTCACTATGTACCTTAGGCTATCCTAAGTACAATCCTTCTGCCTCAGCCTCCCAAGTGTTGGGATTACAGGTGTATACCACTCCACCCAGTAATTACACAGTGCTGGAGGATAGAACCCTAGACAAGTGCTCTGATCAATGAGCTACCCTCCACAGCTTCCAAACTTTTAGATGCAAAAATGACTTTCCTGTAGATTAGAAGGAGATTGAAAATATATTTAGTCCTTTACAGATCAAAACTGGTATAGTTCTGTGAAGGAATGTGGATGCTGTGGACCCTCACACGCGGTGACTTTTCTTGACCCGGGAAAATAGAAGTTGCTAAAAGGATTGTATGTGATGCCATTTTGAATAACTGTATTGAGGTTTAATTTATATAGATTAAAAATGTGCACATTTCCATGTCTGAGAATTATATACAAAAACATACATCTGTAGCACCTATTGCATGGTTTGTCTACAAAACTCTTCAGTACTCTGGAGAATTCTCCTTGAAGTCTTTCTTCCCCCAGTGCCCTCCATGGGATATGTTAATGGGTATTTGGGAACTCAACCCCACAAGAAGGGAGGAGAGCTTGTTCGAATGTGTGAATGAAAGGAGCAGTTCTGTCGCAGAGGTTACAACAGGGAGCTTGAGACATTGTGTGGCAGAGAAACTTTGTTGTTGGGCTTAAGAGTGGGTAGCAGTAACGTTAATAGAAATAAAGACAAACTGATAGCTCCAGCCTTGCGGATTGCTTACTCAGAAAGGACAGAGCAGAAAACAGCTGCTCAATCCATGGTGACCAGGAAGCTGGGAAAGTGACACAGAGAAGAGCCAGGCATAGAAGTATCCACATATGCTTCTCCATCAAGTTCCCTGGGAAGCGCCTCCTCCGACTAAGCCCAACTTACCAATAGAATATTGAACACGAACTCAATGGGTTTGTCCGCTGATGAGCATAGTTTTTTATACCCTAATTATCTTCTAAAAGCCCCTCCCTTGAACACACAAGACTTGGAGGGCATTCTAGACTTAAACCAAAACAGATTCTTTCTGGCAATTTGGACCAAAATAGTCCTTTGTGATAGAGGGAGAAAAAAAGTAAGACTAAAATCCAGGGAAACATAAGTGAGAAACAAACAAACAAACAAAAATATGGACAATGCATGTAGAAAGCTCCAAGTCTTAACTGTGGGAGGAAAACAGAGGAGAATGCACCATAGGAAACTATAAAGCTGAGGGAGTTTTGCTTTGTGTTCTTTTGCTTTTATCCAAGTGATAGTAATAGAAATTGACAATTGTGAAGAAAGATGATACTTAACTAAGCAGGACCATGGGAAGCGTGGGAGGGGTCATCATCTGAGCACCCGTGCAGAGAGGGAACTCAAGCTGCACAAGCCAGCCTTTGGCGACACCGAGTGAGCTATCCTTCAAGGGCAGGAGTTTTCAATACAATTTCTTCAGCATTAGGAAGTTGTACAATGCCACAATGTGACTGTTCTCCTGTGGAGAAGAACATAGGTCTGCAATGCAAACCGCACCCAGGAATGTATTTCGGTTTGGTACCGCTTCTGACAGAGGCGTACATTTTGAAGTGTTTTTTTTTTAATTGAAATTCACATTGCATAAAGCCCAATGGCAATTTTTTTCTTTTCTTTTTCTTTTTTTTCTTTTTTTTAAGAAGGAAGAAAATTAGTAATGGTTGATTCTGTTTTAAATTTTACACTATACAAGATCATTTCCAAATCTGGAAACCTAGATGGCCTCTAATCACCTTCCGAGAGCTGTGCCTGCTTCCCCCTATATAGTGTGTGTGTGTGTGTGTGTGTGTGTGTGTGTGTGTGTGTTTTGTACATGCTGTTGCTTGTTCTGTTTTCTCTGGTTCTTCCTATTGCTACTCATTGAATTTCCTTATCTTTTCTCACATTTGTTTCCTCGTGATAGCACAGGGCTGACTGCTCCTGGTTCCTTCAGTAAGTTTACACTTAAGCATTCCTCTTCAGCAGAAGGAGTCCATAGGCAGGGAGGAAATAGAGGGGCATGGGTGGGAATCCAGCGTGGAGATCACATCACTACAATTTTGTTTTTCTTTAGTCTCTTTCCTGAAGTTCCAGTGATGACATTTCTGACAAAATTAGAAAAAAAAATCAAAGAGCTGTTTTTCCTGATTTTGAATATATACTTCAGTGATCACTCAAGTTTATACTATAGGTACAAGACATTAAATAGGAGAAAATAATTCCTTATTCAAATGTTAAAATACAAAAGCTTCATTTAGGGGTGTGAAATAAGCAAAGTTTATATGATGTGTAAAACAAAAATAAATACAAAATAAATCGAGATTTATATAATAGCAGAAAGACTTTAAAATAGATTGGTAGGGTACATTAGTCTTGTATTAGAGAAGCTAATGCCAGAAAAAAGTAAAACAGTTAAGAAGGGAAAATAAAGATGTAAATAAATTGAAAAGATTCCCTGGGTTGACTTAGAAAAAAGTAATTGCAATTGTTGGTTAAAGAAAAGTAGGTAAAGTTAGACTTCCAAAGACATAAATTTAAGGTAGTACATTAACCCTGTTTTAGAAAACTGAAATTACAACTAACGTAAAGAAAATTACAGATACTACTCTTGTTCCTTTTATGTACAATCGATGGTAATAAAAATAAGCTACCAGGGATGATAAAGTAAACATTTTATTATTATTATTATTATTGTGGTAACATGAAATTTATCCTCAACACTTTGAGGTTTATAATAGTACTAATGAATTGTGTGCACAGCATTTTAAGCAAAGCTCTAGATTTTATCTTGCATAACTGAAACTCTATAGTCATTAAATGACAATGTTTCCTTCTCCCTCCCAGTCCCTGACAAGCCCCATTCTATTTTGGTTCTCAAATTTTGGCTACTTTGGACACTTCTCGATGGAGGAATCATGAGGCACCTCTTTCTCTGTGATTGGCTTACTTATATTATTTTCACCAAGTTTCACTTGTCTGGTGGCATAACTGAATTTCCTTCCCTTATAAAATTGAAAAATATTCCATTTAAAAATCCATTTGCCCACCTGTGGACATCAGGTCGATTCTGTGTCTTAAGTATGGCAGATAATGTAGTAATGAAAACAGGAGTACAGATAACTCCAAGATTAATATGTGAGGAATTTTTAACAAGGACCCAGAAATGGAACTGCTAGTTAATACGGCAATTTCATTTTTAATATTTAAAAACTTTTGTACTGTTTTCCTATTTTCCATGTCAACTGCACCTCTGATTCTGTCACCCAACATGTGATGCACCTTGGTCTGGGTTTTTATTACTCATAAAGTGTCATGTATTATTTTGCTATTTAGGAGAAAGTTCTGCATGTGTCTGGTATATCTCGTTGACCTGTAATGTTTTTTACATTTCCTGTTTCCTTTCTAATTTTCTGTCTAGATGTTGTGTCCATATTGAATATGGGACGTTGAAATCTATTATTGTGTCACTGTCCATTTTCCCCGTAAGTACTGTCAGAGCTTCCTTTATGTTTTTGGATTCTGTGAGGCTGAGCACACATGTATTCATAGGTGTGATGACTTTCTTGTGATTTGACTCTTGCCTGAGTATGTATGTAATATGTAAAAGTGCGCACAAACAGACAGTATCTTTTTGTCTCTTGTTTATCTTTTAATTTAAAGTCTCTACTACTGGGGCTACTCCTGTTTTCTTTATTACCTTTGCGTGGAATATGTATTTCCACCTTTTCACTTCCAAGCTGTTTCTGAACTCACTATGTACCCCAAAATGGCCCAGCACTTAGGACAATTCTCCTGCCTCAAGTTCTGGAATCACAGGCCTGCGTCCCCATGTTCAGCTATTACACAGTGCTGGGGGGTTGAATGCGGGGTCTCATACAGCCTAGGCGTGCACTCTAATCCCTGAGCTACTCTCTCATCCCTCCATTTTTCACTTTTATCTTTAAAATAAGTCTCTTGTGGACACAATATTTTGTTGTTGTTGTTGCTTTATTGTTTTGTTTTAGACATTTTAATGAGAGTCTTCTTTTCATTACACCCATGTATTTGTACTTGCTACAACGGGTTTCTCATGTGAGAATTAAAGTCATAACAAAATGAAAATAGTTCAAATGGGTAGAAATACCCAGATAAATGGGACAAGATCACTGGGAACATCATTAAAGATCATGCCAGTTGGGATTGTATAGAGAATTGGAGCTGTAATTGAGCACCCCTGTTTTCCTCTTAGGCTTTTACATTTCTGTTTGCAGTCTCCTGCAGAGCCCATATGCTCAGATGACTCAGAATAATATTAATGATCTCAGTGACTTTGCTTTTCACCTATATAGATCTGGTTTTCTTAATAATGTCTATGAAGTTTCTTTTACAAATAATCACGTTTTAGCGGCTCAGCTGTACTTACTGATTTTAATGATGTGCATACTGTTTTTAGCAATATACCTGAATGAAATATATCATGCATAAACAAAACTCTAAATTAGATTCTCGGTGCCACAATCAAGCAATTATATTTGGAAATGATTGGTAATCAATCAAATTAGACAGCATAGTTAAATTAAAATGCTAATTTATACTCAGAAAAAGGCTGCTGGATTTTTTTTTTTTCAAGTCCTGGGTATTGAAACTGAAGCTTTTTGCACTGAGCTGCAGCCTCAGAATTTTTGTTTGTTTTTACATTGATTTATTTTGAGCTAGGCCCTCACTAAGTCACTAAATTGACCAAGCTGGAATTCAACTTGCAACCTTCCTGCCTCAGGCTCCGTTGTGAGCATGGAACGTGATGCTAAGATGAAAAAGGAAGACCTGAGAGAATAATCTTAGTGATATATACTGTTAAAATTTCCAACTTGTTTTATAAGGAAGGATCCTGGTTATTAAGGATATATATGTATATAGTGCCCGAAAGATTGTTTAGTATACATCAAGAAGGGGCAAAGTGATGTGTGCTTTTCAGAGACTGTTGGTGGAATAAGCGCTCATGGCCAATCATACCACCTTACACCTTACAACCTCAATCACTGAGTAAAGCCCAAACGGCAGCTATGGAGAGATACATTTTTTATGTGTTTTTTTTCCTGTTTTAATATATATATGATGCATAATGTTTGCATTGAATTTGATTATTTGGTGCACATATATCACGTCAGAGTTACCAACCCCTCTCCCTCGCCTTTTTTGACCCTTCCTTCCCCTCCTCCCCATCACCTCTATCCCCAACTTAATTCTATGAAATGACTGTATTCTGGGTTTCTCACTTTATCTTACAAAAACCTGACACTCCAGAAAATTGCAAATTATGTAACATTTCCTTTATTATGCTATGAAATGGGAAAGTGTGAAACTTTTAAAGTTGGACTTGGTATCTAATGTGAGTGATAAAATATCCAGGATGATACAATTTTCTTGTGAAAGGGAAAAATGTTTAATAAGACCTTTCCCTTCTTTCGGCTCACAGGTGAGACACACGCACCCGCCCTCTGGGCCTGTAATTTAGTCCTGCCATAGTAGGAGTGAACTAATTATTTTATCAGATATAGCAGGCCAATTTTAACTTGATAATTTTGAATGACCTGCGAATAAGGTTACAAATATCCAAACGGCCCTTGACAGAACAAAGCTTCCTTGCCCTGCTTATTTGTTAATGTTTTTCCTTCATAAAACAGAAAGGCAAGCCTACCTTATTTGCCCTTCCACACTGGAGTCATGAGCTCATAGGAATCTTACTTTCCGTTTTAGGAAATACAGTATGTACCTGGAGCCAGGGCCTTCAGCATCCTAAATACGATGCTATCATTGTGCTACTGTTGACCTGAAGAGTACAGGCTTTTGTAGCTGAATTATGTCGATCCTGTATTTACAATGCAGCTATAACAGTGCTGGATTCTAATATTTCTATTCATCTATTTAATTCTGAACTGGAATAGTTCCAGGTATTTTACAAGAAATTAAATCATTATCAGTCTCTACTCAAGATGGGATTTTTGGCTAATGCAGGCAAGTATCAGTTATAGTGGAAAAGGATGGCAGAAATACAAATTCACATTCTCAAGTATCCTTAGCAGAACCCAAAAGTATACCATATTGATAACATTTCTTAGTATTTTAAAATCAATTGAGTTTGTTATCTTCAGATGCCTTTAGTGAAAGAAATGCTAATTCCACACCAAAACCTTTGCAACAAATTGCACCTGAAGATTAATACCGAGTATAATGAATTTCTTTTGCTTAAAGCATTTATTTGTGACATTTGCCAACATTAACAGTGAACTTCTTATGTTACAAAAAGTATAATGTGCAAAGTTAGCATGCTTAATTGTGACAAATTAATTGCAATAGCCAAAATTCAAAACAATATAAAGAAGAACATTATAAGATTTTAATGAAGCCAGAAAACTAGCTGCATCTCTTTTTCAAATCTTACACAAACCACTCTAAACTTCTGAAAGAACAAAACATTTTTGATGTCCCTGGTTGGAAAAGAGTATCTCTATATAGTTTTATTATCACCCTGGAAACTATACAGAGGCAAAAACTAGAATAAAATCAGCTGCTTACTTTGTTGTGCTTTTTGTGGATATAGAGTATAGTAGAGTTAATACTGAGCTTGGAGTAGCTAAGGTAGACACAAGAGCCAGCTAACAGTGTACTAGGTGCATAATCTTCACATAGTATCTTTTAACTTTTGAGTTCCAATTTTCCTACCTGCAGGCTGATAATGGTGTAACTAGGTCATACAATTGGGCTGTGATTGTGAGAACTCGTAATTAATAATAATATAAAGAAATATGTGCAATTTCATACACTCAAAGTGTGGTAAATGCAGAGTTTTGGAAATCAGTAAATATTTTATAATTTCTAAGGTAATATTGCACATAACAGAATGTTTGGAGAAACCAAATGTTGCCTGAGACTGTTACAAAATTCAAAGAATTTTAAAGTGACTTGAGAACAAAACAAAGTTGTTTGGTTATAAGATGAGAATGTCAGTTCTACTTTATTCCCATGATTAATCAATTAATCGGGATACTGAGGTTTATTAAATCTGAAGATCAGTGTAAAAACCCTGGCTCAGAGTATACTTTATATTTGCTGTGGTCTGTACAATGCACAAAGAATACTTTAATAACTGTGAGTTAATATTTTGCTTCTCTGAAATTGTTAGATCAATAAAGGTGACTTAAATAGGTCTAGTGCAACGTTTCTTATAATAAGAATAGAACAATTCAGAGAGATTTCATTCATGATTCATGGCCATGAGTAGACCTCTCTGTTAAAGCTGTCTCTTGTTCTGTGCGTTTAATTCTGTTTTTAAAATGCACTTCCCTATGGATTTTTTGCTATACTTAAAGAAAAAATATTTATATTTTGATTTTGATTAATTGTTAATTCCTTCACTTTCTCTGAAAAGGAAAATTACTAGACCTCTCCTCTTTGTGCCCATGTCTTCAACCTCTCACACTCTAGCTTTCTCTTCTAACGATCAGAGTGGTTTGGGGCCGCTCATCATTGAAACAACCATGTTTTGTTTTTCTTCTATTTAAAAAAAAAAACACACACTTTTATTTTTAGTGAAAACTTTAGTTAAAAAGTACTTGTTTCCACTTTGTTATAGTTTAATTTATGTACCACTTTTTTACTGTTTTTCTACTAATTGATATGTATGAATATTTAGTTTGACTTAGCTTTAGTTTTCATCCTCTTTGAAATCTTTCCAGGACCTACCAAAATTAGCCATTGAGTGCAGTTGTGTTCTTAGGTGGTATCGGGTGACTTTTGGATGGATCCCTGAAATTTTTAAGTCCCATGGTGCAAGTTTCTTCTCTCCTGTCATCATTTTCTAAGTAAGGGAAAACCCACAGTAAATGGGGGGGGGGGGGGGGATGACGTGTTGCAGTAGCCATAACCTTGATGTCTTAGAACTTTTAGACACTGATCGTTTTATTATTTATTATTATTATTTAAACACTGATCATTTTATTCCCTAACTTCAAAACTTATAATCAACTCTTTTTGCCGTATCAGACTCAAAACAAAAACAAAATGCTTCTTCTCTGAATGAACTTATATTCCAGAGTAACTCATTATGTTCTTTTGCACATCTCAGTAGGATTTTCTCACAGATGCTTGGGTGGTCTGGGTTCCTTCAGCAGCATTGGCAATGTGCTTTCACTAGAGTGGGTGGAGCCATTACGGTGCGTCCAGATTTGACTCACTGCGTCCTACTTTGGATGTCTTCTGCTTTTCCAAAATTTTACTAATAACTAGATTCACAAAAATAACTCCAGCTTCACTTCTGGTAAATTTAGAAAACACCAGAAGCAATGTGGAAATGTATCAGCTAAGTGTCATTTCTTTTATATTAATAAAAAATGAGAGGGCTAGAACCCAGTGGACATCACATTATTATTATTGCTTGGTTTAGACAGTGTTAGAACACAGTTCGGGCTTGGAGTTATTTGGAATGAACCAGATACCCAGAGAAAATGTAAGACCAAGACTCCTGAAAGTTTCTTGGTTTCAGCTTCGTGTTGCTTTGGTCAATTCATACCAGCTATCAGAAGATGTGATTTGTAGACATAAACTACATTGAAAAATGTCTTCATTTAAGAAGTTGACTAGGTTCAGCATTTTCTAGGCTCTGAAGCTTCAAGTGATGTCCTCACGGATAGGCCAGTCCTAGAGAGACCAAGGAAATTGTAATGAGAAGAAACATTACTTCCTCCAAAAGTCTTTTTATTTTACAAATTTTTGACTACACAAGGCTTGATTAAATCTTTATTATAACTATTTTTCCACTAATTAGTTTTTCCCCACAATCAATTTTATTTAACATAGAAAAATAGAATTCTCTTTTCACGTCTAAAAGCAGAAGGAAAAAAAAAATAAAAAAGTCATCTAAGAAATACAGTTTTGGAGCAACATGTTAATGTCTTTTACCAATTCTCATCATCACCAAAAGATGGTCACCTGACCCATATCAACTAGACTTCTGCCAAAAGTTAATTTTTCAGTCTTCATGAGCAGCAGCCATTATTGAAAATAAATCGGCATATAAATTCTAATAACTCTAAAGTGAACCTGCCTTTCCCTAGCTAAGACTTTCTCAAAATAAGTTCCATTATCCTAAAGAACAGGAGTTCTTATGTGGTTCAAAGTTCCCTAGGCTAGGCTAGCCTTTTTTTTTTAACCAAAATACTGCAACTACTCTTGTTAATATTATTTGTAACTCAGAGCTACCAAGTACTTTTGAATATGCTGGCACGACCAAGGTACACTTATCTCAGTAGATGAAAGGTACCTTGAATGTGTCACTAGTGAGCGATTACTTGGGTGTATGAGAAATAATAATCTTTTGAAGAGCTTCAAGCTAAGAATTTAGCCTGTATACCAGACAGGTTTTTTTTTTTTTCTCATGTCCAGTGTTATCCATGTATGCTATTTTCTTAGGTAGGGGCCAGAAGACTGAAAACTACTTTAACACTTTCTAGCTTCATTTGGACTTATTCTTAGTAGATGTCATTGTTTGGAAACTGTCACAGGGAAAAGAGCCATTTTATTTTCAGTTTCGACTGTGGCATCTGGAGGAGTTTGAAGTATCCAGATAACCAAAACCATCTTGCATAGATTTGGGCTCAAAAAAGTTTGGTAAATTTTTTCACTGCATCAGTGGTAGAATAGAGCCCTGTTGTCTTTTGCTCAGAGGCTGATTTGCTTATAAGATGGAAAACTTTTATGTTCTGCTAAGAGAAGCAAAGGGGATAGCAGCCGTCCAGCAACTCAGACCCAGTAACAGCTTCTTCATTCTTGAGTTAAAGCTATCTCTTCTTTCTGCTTTTTCAGTTTCATGTATACTCTTTGTTTTTTCAGCAATATCAAAAGCTTTGTTAATAATTTGCAGCCATCATTTCCTACCAGAGTTTCTGAATTACTTATTTTTCTCTTTGTGGAATACTGGCTCATAGAGATCTTAGTGTTAGGAATGGTATCAGAAAACATATTAACAAGATAGTTATCTAGGTTTTGTGGTTTGATCTAACTGCATTCAGATGTACCAATAGCCTCATTACTATGAAAGAATTCAGTTACCAGTGGTCAAAATTTGCAGTAGCAAAGTAGTCATTCATTTCATTTTCTGTGGCTATCTGTAACAAATTATCTACTGAAGTCTAAATTTGTAAAAACAAGTAAGTGTCAGCTACTTTTAATTGCCAATATGAAAAAAAATGGAGTTAAAGGGACTGCCTTTGACTTAACTGGACATGTTATGAAAAAGTATGTTTTAACCCACTCAAGTGATCATGAGAGAACCAGAGAACCTCTAGAATTGTCCTTAAATTATATATTTTCCCTAATGGCTCTGAGGCTGCCATAGATAAAACTCAGACCTAACATTTGATACTGTGATAAAAATTATGAAGTAGATGAAATTCACAGTATTGGCAATTTTTATATGAAAAGCTATTGTGACACAGAGGTAAGTTATAGATAGAATAGTGGTGCTAACTTTTGAGATTTAAAGTGTTTCATTTTATTGGTCAAAAACTTCAGGAATGTGTTAGACCACAAAGGGTTAAACAACACTTGAATAAAATTTTTTGATGTTAGTACATCTGAGATTTTTGGATCAGTTCATTATCTGAAGCAAGATCTAGCAATGGCTGTATGAGCTTGCTCAGTTGATTGGCAGTTTGATGTGAGTTTCCCATATTAAATCAAAGGATCTCTGAATATTCTTTGCATCCACAACTTCAGAATAACACAAAAGAGAGGATCTGAAGCCAGCCTCCGGCAGTAAGAATATCAGAGTAGATTTGACATGAGTCATTTCCCTCCTATCTCCCAGTAGGTTGAGATGATACTTCTTTTGTTGATGCACTGAAAAATTTTGAAAATTCCTTCAAAGTTTTCTCTCTGAAATTCAGATGGCAATGGAGGGTCTAACCCAAATGTATTCATTGATTTCATTGGAAATCGAAATGGCAAAGACTAAGTACTAGTCTTTACACTAATGGAGACAGCGTAGCCATAAAGCATAACAGAGTTTTAGAGAAAATAGGATGATGTTTCCTGCAACATGGGCTAAGTTGAACTCAGGTCTTTGCACTTTCTAGGGAAATGCACTAACTGCTGTGCTATTCCTTTGGCCCCTGGCTTATATTTTAAATAATAACTCAATAAATGACATGACTTGTCATTAAGAAAGGCATAGTTCTTCACCTTGTTTGAAGAACTCTATGCTTTTCACAAAGAAACCAAACTAGTACTTAGAACTGCCATGCCCTGGAAAATGGAAATACTCAGATCTCTATGTGATTTTTGGAATAATGGATTTGCCTCTTATCACTGAGGATCTAGAGAGTTAGGGTGGGTGCAGTGGTCAGACCGGGTAACTATTAATACAAGTAGTAAGTTTTGATTGGTATTAAACTCAGCTCTTAGTTGACCCAGTAGTTATATCACTGTATCTGTGGCTATTTTTCTTTTCTTTAATTAGTAAAACAGAGACACATAGTTAGCAGTTAGCGTAATACACACATAATTTTCTGATCTATGGAGAAAGTGCCTCATAGAGATAGAAGAAAATACAGTCTTTGAAGTAAGAAATAATAGTGAAGACCTACTGTGCAAACTGAATTTTAATACAAATGTGAGAGTCAACAAAATATTAATTAAAAATTAAGAAAGACAGAATGGAACAGTTAGACTCCACAGAGACATGACTAAGAAAAAAGTGAAGCCTGCCCCTAGTGCTGCTGTTCAAGCTCGTGAAAGACAGAAATTGAGGAGAGGAAAAAATGGTGCATATCAACACAACAAGGTGGATTGATTAACTTTGTGATAATTATTTTCCAAGATGTATACATATATGCTATATATGTATAGATATGTGTTAAAAATACATATGTACCTTTTTATGTGCATATATACTACACACACACACACACACACACACACACACACACACACACACACACACACACTTTTTTTGAGACAGAGTCTTGCTCTGTAGCCCAGGCTGGTCCTGAACTCGCTATGGAGCCCATGCTGGCCCTGGACTCACTGCAGTCTTCATGTCTCAGCCTCCTGAGTGCTGGGATTACAGGCTTGAGCCACCATGCCCATTTTATATGGTGCTGGGGAACTGAATTCAGGTACTTAGCGCTTGTCTTAGAACTTGCTAGGCAAATGCTTTAACTGCTGAGCCATTTTTCCAGCCCTATACACACACACATATATACACACACACTATGCACATATAAATACACTATATGTACACACACACACACACACACACACACATATCTGTATCTCTGTTTCCTTAAGTATTTATCTTTGTATCTGTTTTCAATCTATGTATTATTGTTTGGTTATAATATGTATAAATTTAACATTTCCCAAAGACAAAATGTTGTATAACCAAGATTATCTTGTGTGAGCCTCAGACTCCCAGGCCTGTGTGTGTTCAGTGTGGAGGTCCCAGGGGCAGGTAGGGTGCACTAATTAACGCCTGCACAGTCCCTTTAACAGAAATATCTCAATGGATTTATGAATTACAGAGAGCCAGAAGCACTTCAAGGATTCAACCCACTCACTTGACAGACAAAGGGACTGTTATAAACAGTTTGGAATACACTACAAATACCCCAAAAGGGAAAAGTATTATTTTCCTAATCCAGTAAGTAAAACACTAGGAGTCTTTTGCAAGTAAAAGAATAAAAGTGACTTTGAAGGAATCAAAATAAAGCAAATCTAATAAATTATAATGGGCCAAAGTATCACACTGTTCTATGATGGATTCAAACTCTTTTCCTTAGAAATAATTATGAGAAGCTAAGGCAAAAAAAAAATAAGAGTTCAATGTTGTATGGAGTTAAGACAGCTGGTGTTTGTTAACATTTGTTAACAGCGTTCATGGGTCATATTAAAGTCAGTGGGAAGCTCTGGGTGGGGAGATTTCTTTTTTCCAGATGGCTTCTGCAGCTTAGCCTGTCAGAATTAAAGCCCAATGATAGAGGATGAGTGTATGCATTGGGGTCTGAGCTTGCCAAAACTTGAGCGGACAAGAAGATGTTGCTGAATCCTCAGTCCATTCTTTGAGGTGCCCTTTCTGGAATTTCGGAAGAACATAGAAAGCAGCATTAAAATACGTAGGTTCTCACCATTCCTGTCTGTGTGGTCTTGGGTAAGGAATTATCTACTTTGAGCTAAGCATCTGAATTCGTGTAAGAAAGGAAACTTCAGAAGCATATGTTCAAGAGTAGGAAGTAGATGCAAAATCACACTGTAAGGTGTGAGTCATTTTGTAAATTTCAATTTAAGGATGGTAACATATAAAAAAAATGGATGAGTATTGTGAATGACATCTTTCCCAAACATTTCAAATCTATAATGGCAACTTCGGCTTCAAGAAATAACAGGATACCTGCTTAAATTGACTTTCCACCATTTGTAATTAAAAGTAGTGAGAGGGGCTGGAGGAATGGGACAGCAATTAAAGCCTTTCCTTGCAAATACAAGGCTCTGTGTTCAATTCCCCAGCACCACATAAGCCAGGCATAGTGGCACACACCTTTAATCCCAACACTCGGGAGGCTGAGGCAGGAGGATTGCTGTGAGTCCAAGACCAGCCTGGGCTATATAATGAGTTCAGGACCAGCATGGGCTACAGAGTGAGACCCTGTGTCAGAAAAAAAAAGTAGTAAGAAAGTACATGAAATAACTTTAAAATATTTTGAATGAAAAAATAATGTCGAATGAAATTAGAACTAGTGAAATACCAGAGGAAATAAATTTTGTAGAGAAGTAGAACTAGAGTCAGAGTTATTTGACTATTACTTCTGTAACTAGTTCCAAATATTTAAATAAATGTGGCAGCAGCAGGAAAAAAACCCTCTTTAAACAATGGTTTTAGGCATCATTAAAATATTTGAGAACATCTAATCATCTAGATTTGAGACCTCTAAATATTATTGAATGACTCCTTATTCCTAGCTTTAACTTTGAGAAAACCAGAAGCCATTATTCTAAAGAGAGGGGTACAGAGTGAGAGAATACCTTGATAGTTGTGGGTCCAGATGATTTGGTTTCATCAGTGTGTTAAATAATAAGAATTCAGACATTTATAGAAAAACTCAGTCTTATTCTGTGCATCTCATGAAGACCCATGCCTGTGAGGCAGCATTTAATTTTGTTGTGAGAACAAGCACAATTATAAATGTCCTTTCCTGGGCCCTCATAAGTTCACCATCCATAGTAAAAAATTCTGTAGCTTGTATGGGAACCTTTAGTAAGTGTCATTTTGTAACTTTAACAACATCTTTTGATTTATGATTTTTGTGTATCTTTAAAAAATCTTTCAGCACGCAGAAAAATAAAAAATAAATAAAATAAGTTATATAATGTAGTAATTGAAAACACGGCCTTGGGAACTGAAGTGCATGTCAACACGGTTGGATATTTATTTGTTTCCAGTTTGGAATAGCTTACTAAACTTCGTCACAGATTTTACTCCATATAATGGAAAAACTATCTCGTTCTTTCATGTAGATTTTTTATGATAGGTATAAAGTGCTTAATGATATTATGATGGTTTCTATAAATAATCATTGTTTTAATAGACAATATTCAATTTATCTTTATTTTTCCAGTGCTGAAGATGGAACCCAGGGCTTTCTTAGAGCAGTACATCACAGCCTGTCTTAAATTTTCATTAAAAAAAAAATAACTTAAGACTGGTAATGACATTGTCTAGAGAGGGCTTGTAGCTGCCGTCTGCCGTGGTCCCTCAGATGTCTGTGACTGCAGTCTTCACAGTCAGGCCAGGCTTGCCAAGTCTTTTTATGTGATTGTGTTTGGTTTTGGGTTTTCAATCTTCTTTGAAGAATTAAAATGTAAGAGATGAAGCTTAGATCCCTCCAATTTATCAATTTATTTTTTTCTCCCCAGAGGTGAGAAGTAAATTTGGCTTTCATATTCACATGCCTATCACACACCCACACACTTATACACACACACACACACACACACACATATGAAACTACAGTGTTTATTGGTTCAGTTCAGTGGTTGAGTCTCATTTACCGGGTGCAGACTCCTTCTCCCAACCTCAAAAACAGATAAAATCAACAGTTCTTTCTTATTTCTCAGAAGATGTGATCTTTTATATGTTAAAATACATTCCCCAGTTATCGAGTAATTAAACTGTCTATGTAACAATAGTGTGTAGAACTTTAGTGACTTAAAACTGCTAAATGTTGGTAAGATCTCAAAATTCTTGAATCATTTGTAAGTGTCTCTTGGATTAATGCAGCCAATTTCCATCGAGCTGAAAGCATGAATGGCTGGTTTTACAGGATCCTGGAAGAAACTGACAAAATTGAGTCTTGCTACTGGGACACAGAAGAATAAATAAAGTGTTACAGTACTCTTAGACAAGGAGATAGGCTGCAGGTGGTCTGCCCAGAAATGGAGACATGTCTTAGCAAAATGAGCTTCTGTCAGTAGTGCTGTTCCAGAATGCAGGAGATGCATATCATGAGGGCAAGAGAAACAAGCCTGGATGGAGTGTCAGTTGAGTTCACGTGACGCCCTGAGGGCTTTCTTGTTCCCATATAAGGTTGTACCTCCGTGCTCCATCATCAAAGGTCTTATCATGTTCCATCACAATGCAGACATATTTTCAAATCGAGCTTTCATGGAATTTTGTTATAAATAGCCTGTCACTCGACAACTATAATTCAAGATTCCTGCTTCCAAGGTGATCCTGAATTTTCATCTACTTAGCCGCGATCATTTAACATATGGGCGTACACATACCAGAGATGTTACTAATTAAGTCTTAAGAATCAAAACAATAAAACCTTCTTGCCAACGAATACATTTAGTTTTTCAATTAACCCCGTTGTGTTAAATGGCTCAGAATTATTTTAGAATTAATTAATCCCAGCTCTTCTATTTTTCCGCTTTCTCACTTTGTTACTGTTTTTTTTTTTAAAAAAAACTTTTGAATAAAGACCTGAGTTATGTAATTCAAGTATAAGAGAAAAAAATGCTCATATGAACCATGTTTTCAAGGATATTTTAGTCTGAGGACAAAGGTTTCAGAAGAGCACAAAATCAATCACATAGACAACTTAAAGATGTTAAGAATGTAATCAAAGAATACTTAATGTCAGGAAGAGCCAGAGTACATACAGGTACAAGAGAAAATAAAAATAAAAATAAAGTAGCTTCTAAATTCATAGAAATTTAAAATTGATAGATATTGAAGAAGAGAAAAGAATATACAATCATTTTATGAAGTAAATGCAATGTGTTTAGCTGCCATAAGAAATACTAGAAATAGTGGAAGGATAAAATAGAAAAAAAATGGCAAAAACCCTAAAACAACTCTAGTATGAATATTAAAAGAAAAAAAACATAAAAAGTGAACTTTTTGGCTGTCATAATGGATAGGATTTTAAAATCTCATGTGAAAGTGTTTGAGATTTTCTTTTGATGGCTTTGAAACCTAGATAACTTTATAGAGTTTGTGAACATATTTGGACATGGAGTATATCCAAGATGTCTGTCTCCTGTCCACTGTTTTGTTACTAATACCCACTGTTATTGCGTTGTCTTTAATATGTAACCTTCCTTCTTCTCTGATGACTGTCTGCAGCATTCTGTATTTTTTTATTTAAAACTCACTGTACTTTTTCTCGTGCTGTATAGTGAACTAGTGTCATGTGCATGCTAGCAGGTGCTCTACCGCTGAGCTCATCTCCAGTCCACTAATGTCTAAGTACCTCAGTCGTTCGTTTTTTGTACAACTACTCTGATTGCCACCATCATTTCTTTTTCTATTTCATTCTGTCCATCAGGCAATAATGAGAGATTCAACTCCAGAAGATAACAATGATCAAATTAATATTGTAATAAAATCATTTAATAACTGTCCATTTCTTAATTACCAACAGATTTCAGTCTGCGATCTTCCTCCAAGACTTTAAAAACCTTCATCATCTCTACTTTTTGGTCCTTTAAAAATATCCTTAAGTATTTTTCCTATGTTGTATTAATGATGAAAAATTTTTTAGTATTATGCCTCAGTATCTTTGAATTTGCTCTTATCTCTACTGAAACATTCCCTCCCCCCATTTTTTTTTATCTTCATTTTTCTTCATAATGTAGTGCAATATCCAGGAGGACGGTTTGTTTTTTCTTCAGTGCACACCGTTACTATCCTTTAATTTTTTTGGTGTGTAGCATTACATTTTCCATCTCTAATGTCCCCTGAAAGTCTCAGGTGTTCTGGCGGGACTTTTGGAAAGTGATTAGATTACAAGGACACTTATTTCATCAACAGATGCGTCACAGCTGGATATGCGCTTAAGAGGTGGAGCCAGGTTGGAGTAGCTAGACCTCTGGGTACATGCCCTTAAGCACATATTCTGTCCCTAGTCCTTTTCTTGGGCTCTGGTTCTTGCCTGTCATGAGGTAAGTGGCTTCCTCACCATACCCCTGCACCATGACATGGCTGTATTGGAGCTAGCATACCATGGACTGAGACCTCAGAAACTGTGAGCCTGAATGGGATCCTCTTTTTTTTCCATTTAAATTACTCATTTCAGATATTTTTGTCCTTGCAACGAAGAGCTAACACTTATTCCTAGCCCTTTTTTTATTGTGAGACAGGGCAGGGTCTTACTAAGTTGCTTAGGTTGACCTCAAGTTTGTGCTGTTTGTGCCTCAGCTTCCCTAGTAGGTAGCATTACAGATGGATGCCACAATGCCCATGTATTTTTCAAATTTTTCTTCATATCCCTCGTAGCACTTAATTTTTGAAATGTGAAGACTGAGGGCAGGTGTATTTGTTTCACCAGAATGTAAATTTGTTGGAACAGTGCTTTTCCTATTCTAAGTCAGTGTTAGGCATGTAGCAGATGTGAATTTTATTGAATGGATAAATGAATACAAATGACACCTTCTACAAAATATTAGTAGGTACCTAATAAATATAAATATCAGTTATGTTAATGAATATATGGTTATGACTTCAGTATATTAGCATTTTATTTTTGCAAACACCAAAATAGGAAATACAAGTATGTAAGTAGTGTATGCCTATTTATGTTTTTTTCTAGAGTCTTCACCTTATTTATTATAAATTACTTCTGATGATTTTGGAGAGCTAAAATGATCATGGGAACAGGTTGACTTTTGATGCCATCTTATTTAAAAGTCGATATTGACAAACTTTCATCTTAAATGTTTATATACATAAGTGTATAAATCTTAACACATTTCAATATAATGTGTAATTTTTTATATAAATTATTATTTATGCTATAAATATCTATTTCTTTACTCTTTTTAAGTGTCATAGAAATAAGAATTATTACTATAGGCAAGGATATAAAAAGTCCTAATAGCAGCAACCTGGAAATATTTATGGAAACTGATCAGTTTCTTGTAGGTCAAAGCCATCGTGACTGTGGGTCAGAAGAGGGCAGCAAAGGCCCCATTTTAGTCTTCACAAAATGGCTGGTGTGAGGTGAGGCCTGTAGGACCAAAAGAACCACAGAGGGTGAGCGCAGCATTTAACAAAAGAGAAACGTGGATGCGACAAGATCTTAATTCATTGTTTTTGCACTAAAGGGAATAGCCGGTATCATAAACGAAGTACAGCAGAATATAACGGTGTCGTTTTTCAGTCATTGCCTCATAAGTAGATTTCACCCGAGGGGAGCATTAGTCAAAGAAGAAACCACTATAGCCTAGCAAAGAAGTATGGGTAAGAAAGCTGAGTGACAGGAAGCCGAGTGATAGGTAGCTGGGTGCAGGAAGCAAACCCGTTAACAGTTTTAACTTCAACAGCAACGTCCTAAGTTCAAGCCCAGCCTGGGCACTTTAGCAACTTTGTAAGACCCTGACTCAAAAAAAGTTGATCTTGTAAGTCTCGGATACCCTGGGTTCAGTCCCTCCCCAGTGTCTCTGTCTCTGACTCTGACTCTGTCTCTCTGTCTTTATCTGTCTCTGTCTCTGTCTCTCTCTCTCTCTCTCTCTCTCTCTCTCTCTCTCTCTCTCTCTCATCTATGTACCTATTTGTTTATTTCTTAGGTCCTAGAAAACAACCAAGGGCAGAGTCCAAATTAGTGTTAGGGCAAATGGGGTCAGAATTTGGTGACAGATTGAGAGTATGGATCTATTGAAACCTTTGGAAGGGGTGGGCCCTGATTCTGATGCTTGGGTAGCCTTCTGGATAAAAATCTCCTGATATGCATGAGAGATCACATGGTGAAAGGAGATGTCTTATTGGAAAACAAATAGATATCTATTCACTGTCCAATGTCATTTAATATGGCATTAAAATTTGAGGATCATCTCATCAGAGCTCAGGAATCTCTGGTGCTGTGGTCATCTTTCTATTTAGTATAGTTAATTACATGTTCCTTGTATTTTTGTCTACTTTTGCCTATTAATTTTTTGATTGACATACTTTCTATTTCTTTTCTCCCCATATCCTACAAAGTGAAGTGCAGATATGGGATGGCTAATAGTCTCTCAAGCAATTGTTATTAAATCAATGTGTGCATAGCTCTTATTCCAGTGTGGAAGAAATATGTTACCAGCCCTTCATAGAGTATAAAATTTCATAACCAAATTGTGGTTTGGTGTTTAATTTTAATTAAGGTGGTTTGTATAGACAAAATGAACATAATTGTTTTTCTGTAGCAATGAGGTTAGTTCCTGTGATTGGAGCCTGTTTGTTCGGGAAAGTAGATGCCAAGAGGCTTTCTCTACCCTATATTCCTGTCAGAAAAATGTTCGTCATAGGACTTTATAAGTTTCTGTTATTGCAGTCACCTTTGTACACAGATAGAAACAGAAGACCACAAAACATCTCCATGTCAAAGACACAGCTGTTCATACTCTCTCCATTCTGCCTTTTACCTTTGGTCATTGGTAGAATAGTTCTTCGGAATGACGTTCTCATCTTTCCTTTTTACCTATAAATACATTCCCTTCTATCTTAAAAATAAGACAAATTTGCCTTAAATTTTCGTGGATGTGTATTGTACTGACAAAACAAGGTCAGAAAATAAATTATTAGTACAAAGATAAAAATCAGTATTGCTCAATTGAAAGAATTAATTACTGATGACAAATGTTATATAACTCATTGCTCATTTTATTGAATAGCAGAGTCTATATACCAATATTAATCTTGTTTAAGAAATTTTATTTTAACTCTTAAATACTCCAACCAAAAAATCTAGCTGTAAAGAAAGTATTTCACATTGATTCCCTAGATTTTTTTAATACAGAACATCACCTAATAAAACCATATTTTTAACCTTTTAAAAGCTGTATTTTTAACACTATAAAATAGTTTTAGGCGACAGTGATCTGAATAAATAAAGATATCTTCATTGTTTTTTATTATGACTTTCATAGTAATTTTTAGGATTTCTTTCCTTGTAAGAAAATCTGCATTGTTAGCACAGATATAATGTTCACATTACAGTCATTCACGGCGATCTGTTATATTTAGAGATTTGACTTGGCAAGGCATCTTTGTATTTCTTCAAGGCAAAAATTCATTCAGAATATGCATCTGGACAACCCCACCTCCACTTACACAAACACTGTCAGGCAGCCACGGAAGAGCGCTCCTCTGTGTTGCTAACTCTGCATGGCAGAAGTTCAAAGCAGCAGGGCTCTCCCATCTGTTTGCAAGCTGGCCATCTGACTCACAGAAATTCCATTTTCCTTTGGTAAAAGGCATTCTCCAAGTTCGAAGAGAGGTCTCCCTGGCAGTCACAAAGAGAAATGGCCATGCAACGGTAAATGCTGTCATCCTTCCTTTGGTTATATGAAGATTATACTTTGAACAAAATTAAGAAATGGAAGTATACTGTATTATTTATCAATGATCCCAGACAAAAGAAACAAAAATGAATTCTGCATAATCATTTCAAAGCAAAATATTGACACGGTAAAGTGGGTTAAAATTTTTATGGGGAGTTAAGTCAATTATTGAGAGTGTTTTGGACAGATAGTGTGCACTCACACACACACAAGCACACACGTTTCCTGCTCGCTATGGAAATACTGTCCTTGTATTTTGTACCCAGTTTTATCCCATTGTTTTTGAAGATCAGGATGTGATTCACTCTAAAAATAGCTTTCTCCAGTATAAAGTGTCTGAACAAAAATAGTTTGTTGTTATAGCGTTCAGGAAAGTCTAAAGACATTGTGCGAGTGTGTGTGTGTGAGTGTGTGCGCATGTGTGCGTGATCACTTAGCCTCATAACATTGCTGAAGGATCACAGTGTATTTGAGATTGCACTGAAGACTTTTATGTCTTACTTCTCTTTTTGATTCTTAGATACAGTATTGATAATTACCTAATTTAAATGTAATTTTTTTTATTAACGACTAGACATTTTGATTCATTTTAACAGTAATTTTAACCTTACTTTAAGTAAGATTTAAAAATAGCCTGATTTTTCTCCTTCATTTTCTCCTTTATTTTTATTTCTTTTATTTCTCCTGTATTTTTAAGAGAAATAATATCCAAGTGGAAATTTTTCTTTTTATTAAAAAAAGAATAAAAACTTTCTGGTGATCAAGGCAAAAAAATAAAATTGTTTTTGTTTTGTTTATGAATGATTGTTTAGTCTGCCTTAAATGAACTTATACTTAAATTTATATTACAGAAAAAATTTCTTATTTGCAGTTATCTTACTGAATTGAACCATACTGTTAGCCAAAAATCTCTATAGTGCAGCTAAAATCCTCTACAATGTTAAGTATAATATCCATGCAGTAAAATTTTAAGTAAATCTTCTCATCACACTCCATTAATCATAATGTACCTGGAGGTACCACTCCTTAGAGTAAAGAAAAATATTAATGTCATGAAGATCTGGGAACATTGATAATGAAGCTACCTTATTTTAAATAGTTCTGATGAACTCTAACATAAATTCTATTAGTCTGTCTCAGAATTCATTCAAGTGATTCTAAGAGCAATGTGTACTAATATTCATACGGTTGGTTTACTTGTGAATTACATGCAATTCCAGAGCAAAAAGAATATTCTTTGACAGGATAAAACTTTACTTGGATTAAATCCTTAACTTTATAAACATATCAATTCATACCCTTCCAGTCCATTTTTCTTTCTCTCCTCAGCAGAGAAGTTTTCTTGCATTAATCCCCAACCAGTATAATTCAATGTTTAAAAACAGGAAGAAACCATTGGGAGTGGGACAGACTCTGTTATTTATTAAAAGAACTAAGACTTTTCTTTGTCATCCTATCTTTGCAAATGGTGATGAATATTCATTAAGCTAGGACAAGATTTGCCAGCTGCTAATCTTTGCAAGGTTCTTAGTTCTCCAAGCCAAAAGGAAAACAAAATCAAGCCTCTATTTATGTGTAACATAAAGGATGAACAGGATACATCAGCAAAAGTATTTCCAGTGGAAAAATGTCCCATCTCAAACAATTTGAAGAAATACGTGTGCAAAAAACTCTCTGATTCTTAGATTCTTCTAAAATTTCTTAGAATGATGAAAATGAAAGGTGTCATATGATCATACTAGGCCTCACATTGAGTTCCGTTCTCCTGCATGTAGCAGCTAGATAAAGGCTGGGGGATAGGAGGATAGACGGGAGAAGACTGCGGAGTCTGTTCTTGAGGGGAAATGTTTGCCCAGGTTCGTGGGCAGTCAATGAACTGTGTGTACTGTGAAGACCCTGCTTTTCTTCTGAGATGAAATAAACGGTTATGCACATGAAGGCCTCAAGGATATGCTTTCTTCATTCATTTTGCCCACACACTACAGAGTGTCAAATAGAACCCTTATATTCTTAAGTGATAAATATAGAAGTGCATATTAATTTATCAATTAGAATAGGAAATAGTTTTCTGTTCTTAAGATTGTGCTAAAGACTATTTAAAATCTAGGCTTTGATTTGAAAGGAAACTGTACTAAGCAGTGAAAGGCTCTTTTCCTCTTATATTTGCTTGAACACAGAAATATGATCATTCTTTGAGGGTCTAAAATTAAACATCCTTGCTGTCTTGATGTTTCAGTGCCATACATGAAAACATCTCCACACTTGACAATTACCTAGGAGAATAAAGCAGGAGGCTAGATTGAAGTGCACAACTGAGAGACCAGCCTGGGCATTGTAGCGAGACCCTGGCTTCAAAAATAAAAACAAAACCTGAAAATAGCAAGAATCATCTTTCTTTTGATATATGTGAAATCTCTCAATTCTCACTATACTTCAAAATGCATAAATTTAGTATAAGGATATGTAATTTTCTCTATGTTTTGTATGTTGACAGTCAATGGGCTACAACCAGAAATTTAACTCCTTGTCCTGCTTCTGTTTTCAATTTTTAGACATGGCGAATATAATTTTCTAGTTTTGACCTCTGCAGGCTTCTAAAACTGTGATGTGAGTGCTGGTTTGTTAACCCGTTAAGTCAGAATCATGAACTGACCAGGGCACAGAATCCAGGGGCTGAATAGCTCCTACCCGGGTCCGAAATCCCTGTTTTCATCACTACAGCCTTTACGAACCTACTTTATTGGTCTATTTTCCTTTACTCATCAGTGAAGTCAGGATCATAATATGATACCCCTTTCATAATTTCATTGTGAAGATAGGCTAAGTTAAATGCAGTGCCTAGAAAGTCATGGTGCATTAGCAGCTGTTAGAATTGTCACTTTCTCCATCAGAAGAGCAGAGTGTGGATACCCTTTCTGCAACTTCTGTAGGTGAAATCCTAGATAATGCCAGGACAAGTGTGGAGTAAAATGTAAAATTTGGGAAACCATGATGACTAAATGGTAAAGGACTTTATTGGTCAGGGTTTCCACCACTGAAACAACACCAGAAAGCTACAGCTTGAGGAAAGGTTTAATTTTGTTTGTAATTTCAGGAGGTTTATTACATAGTTGGCTGACTCGAAGGCAGACGCATCATGGTAGAAGGGTGTGGCAGTGCAGAGATGCTTAGGGCATTGGCAGCCTAGAAGTACCACAGAGGAAGAGGCTAGAACCACATTTAGTATTCAAGGCCACATCCCCATCATACGCCAGGACATGCCCAGATGCCTGCTGTACTACCTAAGCCAGTGAGTTGGTATAGTCAGATGAGTGGTCAAAAGAATTTAAGACAACACCTGATATAGAGAGCACATGAAATAAATATATCCAGGAAATTTTGTCTTTTCCTTAGTTTGTAGAATTTATAGATTGTTTTTAATTCATTTATTTTTTCAAGAGAGCATAGGGATGATGGGAAAGAATGACAATGAAAATTGGGTCTTATCTGTGTTCATAAAGGCCTTTTAGCTATCATTGACCTAGAATCTTTTACTCTGTTGATTTTATATCTGAAGTGAATGTTAGCTCTGAGGTTTCCTAATTATGTGGTTGAGGGTAAGTTACTGAACTTCTAAAGTCTTAGTTTTCTCACCTGCCAAAGGAAAACAATGCCTATCTGAAAAATGTATGGTACAGATTAAAAAGCACATAAATAAACTTGGAATGTTTACTGTCATGTCGAGAGCATAGGGCAGCACTAAGTACTAAATAATGGCACAAAGATTTTGTCCAGTATTTTACCCTAGGAGTCTAAGTTACAATTTGCTATGTAGTTGACCTCGGCTCTTTCTGTCACTCGTTTATGGCTGCTCCTCTTTCCTGTGAAGCTGTAGGGGCAGCAGGTGCACGACAAGGTTGGGGACACACCATGCACACTACACGCATGTGGTAGTTGTATAATTAGGACTAATAGCTTCTTTATGTAGCTGGTACTGATGTTTGACTTCGGACCATCTGTTTCCCTTTAGATGTGCTCTCATGATCTTCCTTATATGATTTCAGCGACTGTCTTTCCAGCCCTTGGGCATAACATTTCAGTCTTCTCTGTGTCCTCCACCTCTTAGCTTTTCATCTTCAGGTCTTGCGAAATAGTCCTCATTTTCCTTTGATAGAAAAATTGGTTTCATTTGTCTCCTCTCGTCCTATTAGATAAATCTCTCAGGAAACCATTCGTCATATTAGGAATTTTTTTTTTTCACATCAATGTTCCTTTGATTAAAAACCCCTTTGTATAACCTCCGTGTTCTCTTCGACTTGGGATTTGAAATTCATTACTGAGGATTTTAAACAGTCATGTTTTCCTTATCAATATTTTTCTCTTTTGTCCAATTTCATCGCCTAACCTCTTTTTCCCCCCAATTCTTTTTGCAAATGGAATGATTGTAAGACTCATTGTTAGCAGAAACAGTGTATACATGTCATTTTAAATAACATTACTAAGTTCTAATGCTTGAAAAAGGGCACTAGAAAAATCAAGAATTTTTGTTTCTTCACTTTAGAAAATATCTAATTCAAGAAATATAATTATATCATTACTTGAACATATCTAGGTAACCGCCACCTAGATTGTCCATTGGTACATTGTAGTAACCATAGTGTTTAGGCAAAGATCCACATCATCGTAGTATACACACAATGCCACATATACAAGCTACGTATGTATTTGTTTAACTCACTGGACAAGTAGTGGCTGGGAACATACAATTCACTCTGTGATTTCTTTGAAGTTGGCAGTGATTCCAATTTGAAACAAGACTTGGAGATGGGAAAAAGGAAAGGTTTAAAAATATTATTCTTCGTGCATTCGCCCGTGTTGCTGGACCTAATGTTTACTACAGCATATCTGTAAATTTATGGCATTCTCAAATGGATTGCATTCAGCTGTTTATAGGAAACTAATTATATAATTATTGTCCCCAAGCCAAAAAATAATTGTGACCAGCCAAGAAAGCCTGAAATTCACAAACCGCCTTATATTTATTTATTACTTTGTGTTGGCTGTTTATCAGGAAGTGACTTCAGGAAAGAAGAGCTGCAGCTCATTTGTTAAATAAAGTCGCAAAAACCTGAAAAGGTGGGACGCAGGCAATATTAAAAAACTAATCTAAAATATTTGTGCGCAAACAGTATTTCTGATCATTAGGGCAAACAGGGTCATAATAACATGGCTTTCAATTTATTTGCTTTTTTCCTGAAAAATAGTGTAGATCAATGTGCAGTATTTAACAAGAAAGTAGGAGGATTTGATGTGTATGTGTGTTTGTGTGCATAGTGTATAATTTTTTCAAGATAATTTTTCTTCAGTAGTAATCTCAATGATTATATAGAATGCAAATTATAGTCATCTTAAAAGCAGAACTCAACGTAAAACTTCTATGAATAAATACAAAGTCAGTTCTGATGGGGATGATTTTGTTAGATATAGATTTAAAAATAATTTCCAAATGTCATTTGTTTTAATTGCTAGAATATCTAAAATACAGAGACATATTCTGCTTCAGTTAACCCTTTATGTTTGCTCCTAGTACTAAGCAAAACAGCAATATTTTTGAGAGCTATTCAGTTTTTCACATACTATTTCATTTTAGAATATTTTAAAAAACTTGGACCCTCATAAATATGCTTTATTGTTGCTATGAAAGTTACTTAATTTGTGATGTCATTAATTCTTCTCACTCCCTCATTTTCTCTCTTCCTTTTCTACTTTCTGCTGTATATCCTTAAAGGGATCATAGATCGTTTTAAATCTGATGAATTGCATCACCGAACTCCCCCGCAGTCCACTCATCCTTTCCTCATTAAGAATACTTACTTTTTCAACATTTCATTCTTCTCTCTTAACCACATATGTTAATATTTATTGGAAACAAAGTCACCATAGAAACCACCAGGGAAGAGGCTGAGGACTGTGGTCATTAACGTCGACAGCCAACCCTGCTTCCCACCTGCTTGACCTTGTGTATGATGGCTCCGGGCAGCGTCTTGCATATGTCCCTGCCCTGTCACAAAATGCTGCATATCTGGGGCAGAGAATTTTTTTAAATGTCTACTTTCTACATTACAAAAAGGAATGTATTGAACTGTGAATTTTTTAAAGATAGAAAAATTGGCAATATAATGGTATAAGTAATTTTTTTCAAGTCTCCTATATATCCTTAAAACTTTCACATCACATTTATTTATTTATTTCCCCCATTTTATTGATATGCATAAGTGCAAAATTGAAGGTTTACATTGGTTTGGGGCATTTTGTGCACATACGTATCTAGTCAAGGTAACAAGACTTCTCCAGCTTTCCTTTCAGTCCATCCACTACCCACTTTCACACCCACCGCCCCCTGGTTCCCTTTATTTTTCACTTTAAGTTCTGTGAAATAATTGTGATCTGGGATCTGGGTTTCTCATATCAGAGAAACCATTCGATATTTCACCTTCTGCTTTCTGACTCACTTCACTAAGCATGATGGTTTCAAGTTTCCTGCATTTGCTTACAAATGCCTCCAAGCTGTCAGACTTCATAGATGCATAGTATTCCACTGTGTATAAATACCACAGTTTGTGTATCCATTGGTCTGTTGATGAGTATTTTGGTGTCTTCCATATTTTAGCTATTGTTAGTTGTGCTGCAATGAACATGGGTGTACATGTATCTGTTATGTGTACAACTGCTATGGAAAGCAGTATGGAGGTTTCTGAGAAGATTGGAAATAAATATCCCCTTTGCTCCAGTGATAACCTCTCCTGGGACTATTCACAAAAGAGTTAAGAACATCACATTTATTATTTTAGCTAATCACTCTTTTTTTTGTACATGATGCTTGCTGTATTGATTTCTTTTTATACCTAAAATCTAAAATTTCTTATTTTGGGCATTTATTGGCAATGTTGTTGTCTTAGTTACTTTCTCATTGCTAGGACAGAATACCTGACATCTATAACTTTAGGGAGGAAATACTTATTTTAGTTCATGGTTTCAGAAGGTCACAGCCCATTTATGAGTATGTGGCTAGAAAAATAGTAGAACTGTTTGATGTGGCCAGCACTGGAGAAAGCTCCTCACAGTGTGGCAAAACAGAGCCAAGTGTGGGGCGAGGGGCAGAACCAGCACACACCCCTCCAGTTCAAGCCCGAAGTATAGGCCCCTTCCAACCATACCAACCTCCCAACAGCACATAGTATCCAAAGCTACATGAGGCTTTTGGGGGACATCGCAGACACAAACTATGACAGTTGTATGACAGTTGCTTATAGGAACATGATGGTACACAGTCTCTTGGCCTCTGTGAGAAAACATGCATTTTCTGTCTTTTTTGTCAACATGCATGAAATCATTCATATGTGAAATTGAAATAATTTGACCTCACAGAAGTTCAGAATAGAAGACTGGTTGCTTATTGGAGACTAAGAAGTGGTTACCATAGTAGAGGAGAGGGCTGTGGTGGGCTTGGTCATTGAGTGAAATGCTACAGTTAGGTAGGAGTAAGTATATTCTTAGTAGATAAATACAGTTATATGCAGAAGTGTATTAGAGATATCAAAATGGCTAGAATTGATTCAATATAAATGTTTAAGATAATGAGCATGCTAATAAGTCTGAGTTGACTGTGACTCAATGTATGCTAAATGAAATATCACAGTATACCTCAAAAATGTTCATAGCTTGTATCAATTAAAAATAAAAATAAAATTAATTCAAAAAAGAAGGCCAACACACAAACTGTACTTTGCATTGTATTTAAAGAGCAATGCAGCAAGTTGCTCAGATTATTGAATTTTCATTTCTTTTCTTTTTTTAGAACTTAGATATGTTAAGAATTTTTAGAACATTTGTTATTTTTGACACTGGTGTAAGCTGTGTTGCCCAAGCTGGCTTCAAATTTCTGGTCTCAAGTGATCGTCCTGCCACCTCAGCTTCCAAAGTAGCTGGGGCTACAGAAATGCACCAACATGTCCATCTTATCATTTTTATTTTATATTAATATATTTAGAAATGTATAAAACCTAGTCGGCTATTAAGAAAGGAAGTCTAATTCAGTAAGCACAGTTTAAAGATTAGATTTGTAAAGCACCTTTTATTTTTCTAAAATTTTATATTCATAATCACTATCAAAACTTTATAGCTATTTCTTTGTAGCTGTGTCTCAGATACTAATTTCTTCTTAATTTATGAGTCTGTAAGGCTGATATTATAATTCCCAATTTAATTATGTGCAATTTAAGAGACATGAACTTACTTTTAAAGTTATGTGAGAATCTAAATGTGTCAGAGACTATACATAGGTTCATATTTCTTAAATAACTGGATATGTCATTGATTTTAAAGTCTAATAGTTCAATATACACTGCTGTTCTTTATAAATAATAATTTTTAATATAGATTATTTCATCCAAAACTTTTAGGTGTGGATGTATAGATGTTGGTAATTATTAAACTGGAAAGGGAGGAGTTCATATTATAAATGATTGGGATAATTTTCAGGAGTAACTAAATATTTAATAACCATTTTAATAAAGAGTTTCATTTAGTAAATGACTTTTATTTATTACAAAAGGATTATGGACCATAAGTTAATCGATGCCACACAATGAAATGCATGGCAGAAATATCATTCTTAGGAGCTTGCACTGTAAAGCCTGAGTATAATCAATATTGTCTATCTATAAGGGCTTATTTTCTGACAAAACTATTCAGAAGATGAAGTCTTACTTTACTGTAATATATACTGATATACATTGAAAGTTTTTGTGTCACAAGCCTGGGAACACAAGAGACCTGTTATAATACTTATAGAATATTTAACTCAGGTGATTCAATCAAATTATCTGGTTTACCAACACCACTAATGTTCTTTTGTTATTTAATCTCTGACAGAATTTGGTGCATTTTATAACTTATTTTTATTTATTTATTTTTGAGACAGGGTCCTAGTTTGTAGTTCAGGTAGGTACTAAACTCACTACGTAGCCCAAGCTGGCCTAAGACTCACGGCAGTCCTCCTGCCGCATCCTCCCTGCTTCTGAGACTACACATGTGCTCCGCTATGCCTAGCTAAATATTGTGTGGTGTTGGGGCATCACCTTTCCTAGGCAAGTGCTCTAATCACTAATGACCGAGTTCTGCTCCTGACCCTTCAACATCGTGATTGTCTTTATCTTCTACGTCATCACTGACAACCTCAATCAGTGTCATGGCCTCAACTACCACATTTATATTAATGAAATAAAAAAGTGGTAGCTGTGAAAGAGGAAGGGAAAGTGACTGAGTACAGAAAGAGAACATGCATGGATGTGCATGCAAGAGAGACAGAGAAAGGTCAAGTATTGGCTGGTAGAAACAACAGCCCACTCTCCCAACATCATCTTGTATGAGTATATCTGCAGTGGAATGCTTTTATTTTCCTCCGTAACACTATTCTTCCCCTGTATTCTATATGTAAAAAATTTTACTATGTTTTGTTTTTGTTTATGCCCGATTTTAGGAAACCTTTTACATAACCTCTGATTGCTTGACTATCTGTGATCAGTCAATCGTTTTAACTTATTATTTGCTCTCTTTCCATCCATCTTACCTTTCTTTTCTCCTCACAGTTCAGTTTCTGAACATCTTTTGCTGTTAGCAGTATCTCATCTCCCACATCTGAGTTGAGAACATCCACTTGTCAGCCTGCTGAACACAGAGCACTGCCCAAATAAATAAGGCAAGAGCTAGTCACCTGTTCCTCCTCTAAAACTCTTCACCCTTTTCCTCATTAGAACTTCCGGTTTGTTGGTTTGATTAGTGGCGCTGGGGATGGAATCTACAGCCTTTGGGCTATGCTGTATCACTGGATCACTTTTTTGAATTTGACTTTGACGTGGAACTTGTCCGGGCTGAGCTTGACCTAGTGACCTTTCTAGTCAGTGCTCCAGAGTTCTGAGCTGACAGACTCACACACTATTTTCTTTTCTTATAATTTGAATTTCTCACAAATTGTTGCCAGGCACCCAGAAACACAATTCGTTTTTGGAGACTTCTTGAGGATGCCCTTGCCCCATGACAGTTACTTCTTCAACTCTGCTCCTCATACAGGAGAGCCATACTCTGCTTAAAAGTCCTTCCAGTTCTCAGGGGTTGTTATTTTATTTATTAGAATTTGATATATTCAAGACTTTAAGCTATTTTCACCAACATGAAGGCTTTCTCCTTTCCATACATACGCACTGAGTTTTTCCCCATTTTTTTTCTTTCTAAAAAGTAGATATTAACAGAAAAATTGGAAAGAATAAGTTACAAAAGCAATTGTGAATGATGTAATTTTCAGAATTACATTATCATATTTCTGATCTTTCACATGAAAGACAACAGTATAAAGTTAATCAAATGAAATAAAATGAGTAAAATATGATATGTATAGGCAATAATTCCTCAGTTTGTATTCAGCTATTAAGTATTACAAACATACACACTAACAAAATAATAACTATGGGAAAATACAAAGTATGAAAGAAAGTGGACACTATCTCAAGGAAAGGTAATTTGCTACTATCATTTGTTACATAAAAGCTCTTACCTCCTGTGCATTAGGAACTCCGTACAAGGGAACTCCTGTGACAGGATGCTCCTATGACAGTGGTACTCTTGTGACAAGAGTACTCGATGAGAAAGATCCTACTAGTACTTTCCGAACAGCACCCCCCCCCTCCCAAACCAGAGTAAAATTTGGAATGTGTCAGAGGTCTTGGATGGTAATGAAAGCTTTATTTTTTGATGCAAACATTACTAAGAAATCATTTTCTTTTATCATTTGGCATGTGTATTTCAATTGTTCTCCCTGTTTCTTTTTTTCAGTTAAAAAATAAGTTGTAGCCATGAGATGACCCAGGACATGATTATCCTTTGAGAAATCAAAGTGGCTTTTGACTTGGGATCTCAAATTTTAAATGCCTGCAGTCCTAGTTGGTAGGATTTACTTAAAGTTAACTGGTTATTGACTGCATTTTTTTTTTCCCCAAATACTTGGCAAGCTAGGTCCAGTCTGAGCTCTGCCTGATGTCTGCCATCCGGGAAATTTATTTTTGAATAACCATTTTTTTCTTATCTACAGCACATTAAGGTTTGTCTCCCATATTTTTCTTACTTTGATGCCTTCTGTATTCAATAAGTAAGCTAAGCTGGAATGAAATCACAGCATAACAAAGAAAATATGTTCTTTGGCACAGAAAAAAGGAATCATATTAGA
Source organism: Ctenodactylus gundi (assembly GCA_004027205.1). Lineage (NCBI taxonomy): Eukaryota > Metazoa > Chordata > Mammalia > Rodentia > Ctenodactylidae > Ctenodactylus > Ctenodactylus gundi. Next base: position 176,088 of record PVKB01002389.1, on the reverse strand, counting down.
GTACTGAGCTGAACTTAAATTTCTAGAACTTAGTATCTATAGCCTATCACTAGATACAGGTCATTGTTCTTTCAATTCTAAGCACTTTTGTCTCGTTTGCTGGAACATTTGCTAAATATATGGTTCATGACCCAAAATATGACTCAGGGGCTAATGTTAATTAAACTTTTGAAAACACAAGAAGGAAAGTTGTAAAACAAGAGTTAATCACCACTTGACAAGTTACAATTTACTTTTGCCTAGGAAGAAACAGATATCCTCAAGAGGAAATCAACGACCCCAGAGGCAACTAATTTGATTTTGAGCAGAACTAACAAAATTATGAATGTGAAATCAAGCTTCAGAATTTAAATCAGTTATAGATGTAAAAATCCTTTGACTCCTCATTGGGTCACATGTCTAGCTACACAGTAGACTTAACATTTTTCTATCTTGGACAGTTTCTAAATGTGTCCAGACTAGAATTCAGAGAAATTAGAATGCATTTGTATCATGACAATGGGATATTCTTCACTCAAAAGTAGGACCTTTTGTCACAGCATGCTTAGGGACAGGAAGCTTTGAAGAGCACATATTTGAAACACTATTAAAGACATAATAAAACTGGCTTGATTTCTTGAATGTGCTGTCCTGGATCGTCTGAGATTTATCTCATTGATCAGTGTAAAAATGTGGTTTTTTTCTTGGTAAGATCACTGGTATTTCCTATTGATGTGTGTTAAAAGGCCAGTCTGTTAAGATGTAAGTATGTCTGTCGTGAATATGCTACATTCTGATAGCAAAAGTTCTTTTGAGAATGTTTTTAGTTATATGTGATCTCTGAATTTTTCTTGATTAATAATTGCCAATGTTCCATCCTTTTAAATGATTCTAGACCTTGACTGTACCAGTTGCTCACTACTTGAGTGATGCTTGTTCAGTTGTCTTTGAGGACCTGTCCTAGGACCAGGTGGCCCTGCCCCTTTGGGGAACTTATTCAAAATCTAAGTTCTCAGGTTCCCCTGGGTGGACAGAAGCAAAGACTCTGGGAGAAGGCCCTGTAGCTGATATTTTACCAAGTATGGAGATACTCTTGCATGCCCAAGCTTGAGATCCGTTGTTCTTCTGAGATCAGTATCATGACCACTTTGTGTATCTAGATCCCCTTTGGCAATACATCAAAGCCTTGGGACTTCTGACAGAATAGTGCTCTTAAATTGTGCTCAAAATCAAATCCATGCACTTCTAGGAAAGTAGTTTATATTGAAACTCGATTACTTTAATATTGAAACCAAATTTATAATACATGTGCCTCTTTAATAAGCAGTGAGCAAGATGCATGACAAAATTTAAAAACTGCCACTGTGTTGATTATTGTTGCTCAAAAAATCATTTCTAGACCCCTGGAAAAAAATCACAGTGTGCTAAAACTGTATCTGTGCTTCATGTCTGTGACAAATTTTCAAATATTATTAGTAATATTGGGGCTTGTGCCTATATTAATAATGGAAAGAAATACTGAGTTTTAGCCAGCAGTTAATGAAAAGGACAGGATGAACTCTCTTTTTTTTTTTTTAAGACAGGGTCTCTCTCAGTACCCCAGGCTGTCCTTGTTCTCAGGAAAATCCTTCTGCCTCAGCCTTCAGGGTGCTGGAATTACAGGTGTGCACCACCACACCCAGCTTTTTTATGTGATGCTGGGGAATTGAACGCAGGGCATAGGACTTGGAAGGCATGCTGTTTAGCTGCTGTGCCATTACTCCAGCCCCAGGATCCTTTGAATTCTATTCACACCCCTAGTGGAAAAGAATCCTTTCCAGATACTTACGCATGGTTTTAAGTCCATCCTGAAAAAAATAAAACAAACCTGGTTATCTTGTAATCTGATAAATTTGATACACTGTAAAGCAACATAAGGGACAGGATGTGAATCAGATGTGTGCGGAAGACACAACAAACTGTTCTGCATGTCCCCTCCCCCGAGCATCTCAGGTTCTAGCACCTGTGACAGTGAGGGCTGATCCTGACGTTTCCTTTACTGGAACTTACTGTGCTCCACCTTTTCACCTTCACCTTACAAAGCCTCCACATTCACTTTAGGTTTCAGTCTTTTTCCACATGCATTCATTGCAAACCATCGCTGGTCAATTGATGTATTAATTCACACCTCTCGGTTGTATAGGACCTTTTAGAAATGGCAAGTTTTCAGTCTCTCTCTTTGTGTTGTTACTGCTGGCCCCATTTGAGGAAACGGAAATTTGAAGGTCACAAAAACAAGTCAAGGTCATTGAGCACAACTCAGAGCTATGACTTCCATGCAATTCCGCATATCTGGGCCTGTGTTCTGTCCTTGCTGGCCACGGCCATCAAGAGGCAGAGAGTAAGTGACCTGACCACCACTGGAGATGGTTGAGTGGTGATGTTAGTTCAGCGAAAATAACCCAAAGAGTAGGGGAGATTCTTTCAACTTCAGTCAGTGGGAACAAACTATTCAAACAGGAAACTATCATAGTGTTAAAAGATGAACTACTTTTTCATGAGACAGTTCAGATAATAGACTATTAGAAAAGAAACATTCCCGCAGTTTGTCAATGGGAACTTCTGCAGTTAGAATTGTTGCCAATTCTTTCTTTTAGGAACAACTATTTTAAAAGAATATTTTTTGTCTTTTTAATTTGCCTGATTCTTCCCACAAACTCTAATATTTAGGGGTACCTAGAAGTCATCTGGAGAGCTTTACATATTTTTTTCTCTATTATCTCTTGTTAGGCAAAGTATGATAATCCAAAATGGGCATTCATTTCTGGTCTTCGTTTTAAAATTTGGTAACAGTGGGACACTGGTGTATATTTTAAAAATCTCAGTCTTATTATCATATGAGGATTACATTTGTCCTCATAATTAAAGAATATTTTTGGTAGATGAGTGAAGAGGAACATACTAGCTGTGTGTGAAGGTCTCATGGTATAGAGGAGGCAGGGTTGTTAAGGGAAGAAGGTGACAGAGCTATGGAGGCAGAGAGGATGCAGAAAGTTGGGAAGGATTAAGATCGTTCGTTCCTCCAAGGAACATTCTTGTCTCACAGGAACATGTGGAGATATCTATATCTATATCTATATCTATATCTATATCTATATCTATATCTATATCTTTATCTATATCTATATATAGACCTATATATAGATAGATATAGATATAGATATAGATTTGAGACAGGGTCTTCCTCTCTAGCCCAGCCTGGTCCTGAACACACTCTAGAGTCCAGACTGGCCTTAGACTCACAGCAGTCCTCCTGTCTCAGCCTCCTGTGTACTGGGATTACAGGCGTGCACTACCACACCTGCCTTATGTGGTGCTGGGAAATCGGACATGGGTACTTAGCGCTGAGCCATTCCTCCAGCCACAGGTATAATGTTTGAACTATAGATTTTTTTTTTTACAATAGCATGAGTAAAATATTGTCCCAGGCTTCAGTTTCCAGGGAGTCAGATGCCAATGATGAAGAGGCACAGAATGGTGAGATCCCAGTGGGGGTACAGCCTGCCAGTGTCACAGTTGGGCATACATGTAAACAAAAGCATCCATGGTAACAGGAATCAACCAAAATACTTACAAATTTCTGAGGTAACCCTTCCCTCTTTCCAGGGGAGCAGTACATCTGTGGGTATCTGTACAGGGAAAATTTCAGAGCCACTAAAGGCCAGCAAATCTGCCAGAAATGGGGCAGAACTGATTGCAGTGTCATAACAGAGAGAGGAAGGAAAGATGCATTTTTGTTACTTTCCACACATTATGTGTTTGTCCATGTGGTAGTAGTTCAGAATCAGGAAGGAGACAAACTTAAAAGTGTCTATGTAGAAATAGGAATTTTTTTGAGTGAATTGACCATTCATGAGAGCCACTATTCCCAGAGAAAGGAACTCTCTCCCCCAACTCTGATATTTGATTTAATACCTAAGACAAAAAGAGATATTATGTTGATACCATAAAGCAAAGAGTTCAAAATTATCTTTAGAAGAGCAATGATGATCTTTTGACTCAAAATACCTCAATGTAAAAAGCATAGGACTTAATTTGGAGAAATTCTACCATAATTTCACTTAGCAAACCAAAGATAAAGATCATGAGTTCCTCTAAGGGACAGTTCATGCCTCAAAGGAATATGAAGGTATAACATTTAAGCTATAGATTTAGTAGAGTAACATTGGTAAAATATTAGCTGTTCTCATGCTTGTTGACAAAATGTTATTAAGTTGTGACCTCCTGTACATAGCAGGTAAATGAGAGGTGAACAGGCAAAATAACACTAGCAAATAGATTTATGACGACAAAGGGAAAATAAAAACTTAACTATTTTATGTGAACTTTACAATGATGGAGACGAAAGGACTTCAGAAATGAATATGCGAATGTATTTATCATTTAAACCAGGATATTCTTATCTGGCACAAATACTGAAGCTCTTCCCTATTTCTTTGGAGCCTGAGGCAAGGGTCCCAATGGAAGCCAGATATTTGACATATTTATATAGAAAGAAAGCCACAAATAAGTAAATTTCTACTCCAGTCCTTACAAATAGTTATTCCCTGTGCAAATCAGTTGGCAAATGTAGATATGTTAGAAAAATCTGGGAATCTTCTGCATTGTATGTGTAAGCCTGTTATAGGATGTGCCAGCCTCTGGCTCTCAGGAGATCGCTTGGTGGCCAATTCCAGATTCTCTTTGTACTAGTGGGGACCCTTCTTGAATGTAAGGACAAGCTTCAGCCCTCACATCTGAATTCTGTTCACCTTTTGGTGTGAACAGGCAGCAGTGGTCACACCTTAAACTAAGAGGAGATATATCAATAGAACAGGTGTGGTCCATTATGTGGAAGAGGAATCTAGCCTAAAACTTCATTCATTCGTGAACAGGAAGAAAAGCTATTTGGGGAGTCTGTGCTGTTTCACTTGCCCAGGATGTGATTATGTGTGTAGGTACAAGCACCAGGGGGACATTTTTTTTTTTCTTGGAATGTATAACTACTTGTCACAGGTAGAAAAGTCAAGGTAGAATAAAACCAGAATTGGGACCTCTGAACTGCAGACAAAGGCTAGGGGCATAGTTCATCGGCGGTTACAGTGCTTACCTCGCTGGGAATTGATGTCAGAAGAGCAAACAGTCCACCTGGACTCTTCAGCAAACTGGAGTGTGTGATCACCCTGGATTTATGAACACATGTTACAGCACAAACTACAAATTTTATTTTGTACTTGGGAGCAATGATACCCGATTTAACTCAACAAATGTTTAATAATGACATCTGCTTCTTTGAGCTACGTTGTAAAATTATCCATGTACTTTGAATTATAGTTTTGGATTATAGTTTTGTAGACTCGAAGCAGTTTGCACAATGTAAAGGATTGCCATAGGAAATGTTGGTTTGGAGGTGAATTGGAACCGAATGATCTAAGATCTGAGTTGAGGAATTCTACTCCAGCCCGACCTTTGTTTTAATGTGCTTGCTGTGATCCTTTCAGGGCTGTATGGGATAAGATGTTCCATTAGTCAGTTTAAATTTAATAATCTAATCTCTACTAATGATAGCAGCTCAGTCATGGGGAAGCATCATGGGGTTATAGACCTGGGCTAGTCTGGGGTTTTGGTTTTTTGCTGTTATTTTTGTTTGTTGTTGTGAGAGAGATTTTTAAAAAATATACTCTGAGGAGAAGACCATTTCAATATTATCTGGATTCACACAAGGTTATTATTTTACCACATTTATAAAAATAAGAATATAAATAAAAAAGTTTGAGTTGAAATAAGTTGATTGTTCCCTGGGTGATATTGCTTGGTGTATTGTATGGATGTGCAGCTGGGGGTACGGACTTTGTGAAACTCTCTGGGGTCGCAGATGTATGAGTGGGGCAGCATCTTGGAGCACACGGCTCCTGTGGGGACGAGATGAGGCAGCGGTGACCTTCTGCCTTGCTCTATGTTTTTCTCCTCCTTCCTTCTCGCGCTGTAAGCTGAGGTCGTAGAATGCTTACAACACTTTTGGAAAATTGCATGAGAATTTTGATCCAAGGGAGGAGCTGCCTCCTCGTCCACAGAGATTTTTTGATAGAGTCTCCAATTGGAACACTGAAAATTTCATTTTGTAGTTGGAGCGACAATAACAGATTTAACTCAGCAAATGTTTGATAATGTCAGCTGGAGCTATATTGTAATTTTATCTGTGAACTTTGAAGTATAGCTTTGAATTGAATTATAGTCTTCATAGATTCAAAACAAAGTTGCACAGTGTAGCAAATTTACATTCCATAGGAAATGTTGGTTTGAAATCGAATTGAAACCGAATGTTGTAAAATCCGAGTGGAGGAAATTCTAGCTGAACCTCTGCTATACTGTGCTTGGTGCGATCCTTTTAGAGTAGTATGGAATAGTATGCTCAATTTAACTGGTTGACTTAAATTTAATAATTTAGTCTCTGCTAATAATAGTAGCTTGATCATAGAATTTATCAGCATTTGCAATGTAAGTCGCACTTCATCATTTTTTTAGCAAATGACATAACTTCAGAACTGATAGTCTGAATGTCCAGTGGGCAGCGCATCCTCTCTCTGGGTGGTATACATGTAATAGTACTAGAAAATTTCCCCTTTCCCCTGAAGAGTTTTGAATTTTGTTTTCTTACTTTGTATTGATTTACTAAACTTCAGTACTTTGGGCTATTTTATTTTATTATACATCAATTTGAACAGTTTTCAGTGCTGTTCTTGTCTTGTCTGAATGTATAAAATAATTGTAGCTAATGCCTTGCCTAACTTTATTGACAAATAGATTACCATTCTCAAAGAGAGCACCTACTCAATTATTTTCAGTATTCTAAAAGATCATAATTATATTGATCAGCATGTGTTTAATCTTAAAAATAAATGTCCACATGGTTTACATCAGGTGTGTCCAGCCTGCAGGCTGCTATTATTTGCCCCTGTTTTGTTGATGGAAGAGTAATTGTCTTGAACCACATTTAGGATATTTAACATAACTAAGGTATAAAAATAAAAACTAAAACGTCCTTTTTGAATTGCTTCATTATAACATTAAAAACATCAAGGGCCAAAAACTGGCAGGTTGTGGGTTGGGTATGCCTGATCCGTGTGACTTTCTTGGTCATTAGGACTCCTGCATCTTTCTCTAATGTATTTGTTCCAAGTTAATGCAGAAATTTTATCTTCAGAGGTTAATTTCTTAAGTCTATGACACGATGATTTTAAATAATTCCTTATGTAGCAAATGACCTGATGAGGTATTTTTAAACCTTTTTTTTCTTTTTAACAAAGGGAATTACATAAAATTAAAAAGACTACACAACAAAGGAAACAATCAGCACCGTAAAGAGACAGCCAGGGCAATGGGAAAATATTTGCCAGCTGCTCTCCTAGCAGAGGACTAACATCTCATGGAGAACTCAAAAAATAACCCCCGGAGAGACATGACCTGAGCAAAAAACGAGCCAACAAGTGCAAGTGGCCAGGGAATGTTTAAAACACTTTTTTTCTTCAGCCAGCAGTCTTTTTTCATATATATATATATATATATATATATATATATATATATATATATATATATATATATATATAAAATGTATCTATACATTAACTTTTTTCTACTGCTATCTAATATCCCCTCCTGAGTTAATTCCATATTTCATTATTTTGAGGTATTTTATTGATGTGAGTTGCAGAAGGCTGATACTAATGTATGTATATCTTGATCGTAGAAATGCAAATTGTTCAGTTAAATACAATTGATAGAGTAGCTTTACATTTATTTATAAATGTATTTCATAATTTTTTATCCTTATGTTATTTTCAGATTTCCTTGGAATGATTGTAACATTCTATTTGCTCCGTGGGTAATGAGTTAAACAAAATCTTAGATGATTTTTTAAAATTTTCAGTTGTGAGAGGACTTCTTTTAAATATTATCCTTAACAGCTGAGTTTGGTGGTGCACACCTGTAATCCCAGCATTCGAGAGGCCGAGGCCAAAGGTTCATTAGGTTTAGTCCAGCCTGAGCAACTCAGTGAAATAAATTCTCCTTGCCTCAAAAAAAGGAGGGGGGGGGGGGGAGAGTGTAGTTGGGCTGGAGATATAGTTCAGAGCGAAGGCCTTATTCAATTCCAAACAGCATAAACAAAAGTTATCTTTTTAAAGTAATTCTTATAATTAGTTTTCATTCTAGTATTTAATATAGAAACAGTAAACTAAAGCAGAAAGAGGAGGTAAGGATATAAACCTCTAACTATTTTCCAATTTCTGAGCATCTTTCCTCCTCTTCTGAAAAAGTTTGCATGCATTATAGTTTATTAGATATTTTCTAGCTTGAAAAACATATTCTTAACTTTTAAATTTTGGTTAATCAAATTCACTTATGATTTACTGAATACTTTAAGAAAGGTAAGAAAGATGTATTTGTTGGTTTTAAAAAATGTTCCACTGAATGCTATTGAAAATATGTTGTTAATTTGAATAATTCAGTACTGCAGTAAATATGACTGAAAATCAATTTTAATTTTTACTAATATTTTCACAAAATTAAAATAGAGATGCAGTTTAAGTAGACATGAGTTGCTTTAATTGATCAGAGTAGCATGAATAATTTGTAAGATAGTAATTCTATTAGCAGATTAAAACCAAGAGAAAATAAAAATAAATTCACATTACAAATTCATATGCAGTAAATACAGCACTACAATTATTTTTAATTCTATGTACAGTGTATTGCAGGTGAACAAGTACTACATTACAGAGTGGGTACTTTATGAATAAATGCTCTAGAAAATAACTTTTCAAAAACATTCAATAAAATAGAATTTCTAGAAAATTAAGATGTGCCTTTCACAAGTAAATGCAGAAAAATGGAAGATCTACATTTTAAAAGCTAGAAATTCCCAGAAGTTTTTGGATATCAAAGGTATTTTAACAGAGTCAGATTTATTTTTCTTTACAAGCATGATAAAAATATCTTACTTAGCATTATAGCTTTAGAAAAGTCAAACACTTAAAGTTATTAATTTTTTAAAATATGGGTACAGAATTAATATTGGTGAATCATAGACTCACAGGGACATTTGAGACTGCAAAAGGTGAGCCTTGGCAGTACAAAAGAATCTCACGTATACTTATTAGGATTAAAGCACAAGGATGAATGGCTTGGAAATTACAATATCATTTTTTATGTGCTCTCTGATAACTCACGATTTTCTACTGTCAGCGTTGGCTGCAATGGACAGTTTCTCTAGAAAAATGATGAATGACAGGAATGCTATCAGCACAATATCTGAATCTGTCTCTGAATAATAAATAGCTGAAATTTGAGCTTATTAAAAACCAAGTTTGTGTAATTTAGGCAGTTGAGCTTTCAGAACAACCTGTGTTCTTCCTATGACAGCTTCTTATGAAATCCTTAAATTTAAGACTAAATAATAACTTTATATGTGTAGATAAATTATGATTTGTAAATTTATCTAGCAGGGCACTTGATAGGTCAATTCTTACAAATTTAGATAATTTCCTTGACGATTTCAAATGACTTCTGAATTTCCCTTTTATTAATATTTAAGAAACTATTTATGATAGCTAAGTCTTCAGTTTAATCCATTTTCAGCTAACAAGACACATATACATAGGATTTTTCCCAAAAGAGATTTTTACTTATTGAAGGCTTTCTTGTGTTCTTCAGAGATCTCCATGGAAAAGAACATTAGAAAAATTGAATCCCATACAAATATCATTTTTATTCATTAGCAAGACTTTATCCCATATTAATTATTCCATAATTGACAACAGTTTTTTTATTGAAGGTATTCAAGACTTTCACTGGGCTGTATGATAGCCTGTTAAGTTATTAAGGCATCTATGTTATATAAACTCTCTTTTCATTTTAATATTCTGGGACATTTTTGACATCAGATATCTTCATACAGTGGAAGTTAGTAAGATAATAGTTTGATGAAATAGAGTCCATAAAATTAGCCTTTATTACAGTTTAACTTTTCTAGGTTAGCATGTGTGTTTATTCTCAACATAGAAAAATACATCAAGTATACCCACTATTAAGGCATGAGTCACCATAGCTAATACATCAACAAAATATTGGCCTTGTACTTTGTAAAATAAATATTTTATACCTTAGACGTTTCTTTTTTAAGTTCTCAAACTTCTGATGCTGGCATCTGGTTGTCCTTAAAATATTTACGAAGTATAGAATTCCAGACTCTATTGTACTATAAAATCAGCCCAGACCCATTATCAGATATCAATATGTATACATCATTTCATTAGTTATCTGCTTTTGAAAAATGACCTAGATTGTATGTGCTTGACTTGAAGCTATAAAATACAATAATGGAGTATTTACAAGCTAATTTTTCACAATTTTTCTTCACAAACCTTATATACTAAATCCTTCATTGATGTCCTTCATGTAAAATGACTGCTAGTTTGTCTACCCAGTAGAAGTGGAAGGGACAGAGTCTCTGTGCACTTAGCCAGGGACACTGACTCCCCCCAGTGTGTGGGCTGGCAGGAAAGTAGCTGACCAGGAGTTGTGTAGCACCTGTCAGGTGTCTACCTAATGGTACAGAGATAGGATTGTATTTCATCCAACTGTTCACAAAAACAGATCTGTCACTGGATGTAATAGTGATCTCTCAGCAAATGCATAACTCATGACAATTCCACTCGGCTGCTTTTCTGAGAGAAAAGAGAAAGCCAACAACAATAATTAAGTTTTTGTCTGCTTAATTGTAGAAGGTTTTACAGGAAGGGATAAAATGCTTTCTAGGCAGATGGAAAAATCAATCATATCAGTAAAAAGAGAGTGATGATTTTTTACAGCTAACAAACAAAAAGCAAAATTTCCTTCTCTGTGTTAAGACTTAGCTCGGTCTCCTGATAAAGCAAGACCAGAGTCGTGCCAACGTGTGTGTGAGTCTTCACAGCCTTCATCTGCTTCGTTCATGCTGGGGCGACCGGAGCCGTCCCGCGTCAGCTCCCATGAGGTGGCTACGCGCTCGTCTGTTTTTGTGACTCCACGTCCAGTGATATCAGGTGGCATCAACCGTCGTGGGGGTTGATAGTGGCAAGCAGATCAGCACTTTTTCTCCCTCTGACAGTTGGTTGTGAATTATCAACACAACTTTCATTCTATTTGAGGTTTTATTTTAGAAATGAAAGACATTCATTTAAAGTTGAAGTCTTCTGACTAGAAAATCATGGGCCCAAGTCCTTGATTCTGGAGTGGCACTCAGGGGTTGATGAGTTCTCTGTTTTCATATGCCGATGTCATACATCTTTTCTGGTTTTAAGACAATGTTTTCCATATCATGGATGCTCTTGCCGTTTAATTGTTCGGCAGGACAGTCATGACTGTAACTTGGGGCATCGCTGATGGTGGACACTGTGTATGATGCACTCCGAAGGGCGTCTGTGTGGGAAAAACTGTTTCCAAACTGGATTCGGTATTGATTCCAGTTTCTCCTCAGAATTGCCTGAACCTATAAATAAAAAAAGGATAAAAACAATCCATTAATAAAGATAATACATTTGCAACGTATTACATTTTGTAGAAAAAAAATTTAGTTGATGTGAGTGATAATATTGCTTCAACTTCCTGTTTAGTAATTGAGGTAAGTAAACTATATACTAGAAAATACACTGTGAGTGTCGTGTGTTTTATCATTGATATTTTTCATTGCACTTCTTGTCTTTGAAGACTAATAATTGTATGTGTTGTCAGTCTAAACTGTCTTTGCACATGTAGTTCGAGCAATATATTTACTAACACAATAAACATATGTAGTATTTTCAAGAACATAAGCAAATAAGTGGGTGGTCCTTCAATTGTGCATTTTAAGGAAATATATAGACTTGTAAAACAAAAATGACTTTTGATCATTTATGTACAAATTTGTGATGGGAAACCGGTTTTTACCTGGTTTTTAAAAATAGTTAATATGTTTTCCTCACTTTATTAATAGTGCTGGACTGGCTGAATAGAAAAACAATAAAGTTTTACACTGAATAGAAAGGAAGTGTAGCTTTATATCAAGAAGATTCTACATAAATATTTTCTTTTGTCCCACCTTCATCTTTCTACCTACCTTCCTTCCTTCCTTTCTTTCATTCTTTCTTTCTTTTTCTTTCTTTCTTTCTTCTTTTTATTGACGGGGAGAAATATATTAGCTATAAGCCTATTTTTGCAGGCCCATGAGAGGAAAATTTAAATTCAACTCTAAAAGTCAAAATATCTTGTAAAATATTTGAATATTTGCTCTATAACTCTCGTTGATTACAGTCATGAGCCTCTTTTTTCTTTCCAAACCCATCACAAGAACCATGTGAAGCCAATGTTCTGAACACTGGGTTCTTAGTTCTTGAAGTTAAAAATAAATGTAATTAAAGACTTAGAGTCCTCCAAATCTTCTGTTTATATTATTTATTATGAGAAAGTTACATTTTTAATCTGTTTCCTCTAAGTCAAGATAACACTGTTCAACAGGGCATTAAAGTGGTCTTTTAGTGAATTTAAATGAGAAAAGTTGAAGAGAAGTTGTCTTGGAGCTATTAAAATATGAATGTGTATTTCATTGCTTAATGCATATGCATTGTATAAATAGTACGTACAAATATTTATGTGATATTAAGATCATACGCTAACCTTTAGTAAGAAACTGAGGCTTTATTTCTTAATATAAATCAATTATAAACTTAACAGTGGTCAAGGGGGTGAGAGGGGATCCAAAAATGGGATGGATGGTAGGCTGGGGAAGAGAAGGAGGAGCCAAAATGATTCAGAAATGATAGGTGTATGCACAGTTTTCCCCAAAATAAATGGAATTATTATGTATCACCAACATATGCTAATAAAATTCAAGGAAAAGTAAATAGAATTTATGAAAATTTTCAAAAATCTTAAATATAATAGCCCTTTATATAAAAACCCACTTTGTTCTTGTTACAGAACATGTGCTCACTTGTCTACACAAATCTTTTTGCTAGCTTCATAAGCATTCTCTAGCTTCTATCATCACATGTGCCCCTCTGCTGACCAGAGGTCTTGGTTCATGTCAGCCATATGGTTTTTTGCCTGAGAGGAAGAGCAGTGACACAGAACGGCCAGAGTGCCTTGTCAGCGTAGTGATTGAAGACGTGAGAAATGCTAATAAATGTTGAATAAAGATAAATGAAGGGGGTAAGCATGAAAAATGACAGTTCTTTGGTTGGAGGCAAGGTACTTGGCTTGCTATGGAAAGCAAGGAGGACACCAGGCGTAGGCAAATGGTTTTAGAAAGATCATGACATAGTTGGAACCAGAGAGAGTGAATCTGGCAGCTGGTTCCTCTGCTTATGAGAGTGGGAAAAACTAAAAGGCTGACAGACAGAAAGGGAGGGGTCACAATGTTTCTTAAGATGCAATGTGACTCATTCCTAAGCAGGACAGCATCTCCAAAGAAGAAGGAAAGAGACAGAGATTGGAGATGTTGTGAAAACTGGACGATTTGGCAGCAACCTGGCTCAAAGATATTTTTTATTATTATAACTTCCAGTGCCAACATTTTCTCAATTTTAGGACATGGCAGAAGGTCAAGGTTCTGTGTGTCTTTTGCTTACACAGATAAAATGTAACAGAAGAGTCAGGCATTAATTTTGCTATTCCTGGGCATCTTTTTTTTTCCTAAAGAAAAGGGCCAATTTGTAATTTTGATTCAAATATGAATAATGTTTCTGTTTGTCCATACTTTAAAAAATAAGTTATAGGACAAATCTAATAATGAATCTATAATACATTGAGAATTTAGTGAGGTTAGTATTGTACATTGTGGAAATACTTTCGTCCCTGGTATGTATGAATCCTTGTGAGATTTTTATGAAGAACTTGTTTGTATTTCCTGTTAATAGAGGTAGACGCATACTTAAAACTTCCATTTTCCACAGTGTAGGAGCCAAAATGAAAGTAGCATTGTTGAGTTTAAAGGGTTTGCTGAGTTTTTTTCTACATGGCCGCCCATCACAGAATATGTTTTGAATAATTAAAAATCAATAGGCATAATCTCTTTTTGGTAGATACAGAAGAATACCTTTCATGTTCCATGTATGAATTATCTATATTGTTACATAATAAACAGCATATAAACTTTCCAACTCAACATGAACAGCAGTGCATTTATAGAAATAAATCAAATTTAAATTTTATTACCAAAACAAATAATAAATTTGTTCTTTTTGTTTTTCTCATTAATCTCAGGAAAACACTCTTAACTTTGGTAAAGACTTAAGGGACCATATAAATGTGTAAAGCATGGCCTGCCATTCTTGTCAATTCTACATCTCTCTCTCTTTCGCACTCTCTTAATATATAATATAATAGGCATGTGTATTTGAATTTGAAATGTATTTTAATTTAAAATTAAACAATTTTATTCTTTGGCAAGAGAAAAACTAAAATGTTACTTAAGCAAACAAAAATACTTTATAGCTGTTCATGGCATAGATGAGATTGCCAATGTTGATATTTTTATAGGAAAGGTTTATATAAAAGTCATGTCCACAGTTCTGTGTCCCTACATGAAGCTATGCGACAAAGTTTTCCAGTTAATCAGCTGTTCATTCAACTGCTGTTTGGTTTCTAAACTTGGCTCACCATTACCCAAATCCTTCAGATAAAAATTTGTCAATTGGATTAGAAATATACAGAGATCTATGTCAGAAATAGTTAAACCAAAGAGCTCCAAAGACAGTCAGATACATAAGAAGTATAGTACTAGCTTTTAGAATTACTGAAACCACCCAAATAGAAAAGCTTTGGCTAACAATCTAGAAATATCTAGAACGTACTACACTGTCATGTTATGAATTACAGAATTCTTTTCCAAGTTTCCTTACCCACCACATGTCTACTCTGCATAACTGAGACTTCAATTTGTTTTAGTCTTCATCAAATGTAAAAGTTTTCTAAATGCTGCAAGCAGAGAGACAGAGAGAGAGAGAGAGAGAGAGAGAGAGAGAGAGAGCGAGCGCTGATTGTCCTAAAGAACACATGTTCTGTGAAGATTGCCGAATACTGTACTTGAAGAAAGCCCACCCTTAGTAGGATCCAATAGTTGATCAAAAGACTAGATGAATAAAAACCGAAGATGGACTATTTTAAAGTAATTCTGACTTTGTCTTAGCCTTAAAAACCAATAGGATCTGAACATGTGAGAAAAAAGTGTGCAGTTACAAAAATATGTTTTTTTTCTCTTGTCTAGATTAAATTTGACATTTGTCTTGGAAAAGTTCATAATTATAGCTCATTGTCTCAAAGATATAAACATGGTAAAAAGAAAAAAACAAATTAACATACCTCTCCATTAAAAAAGCAGAAAATCGTAGAGACCAAAAGACCCTGTAGGAGAAAAAAAAATTAATTGAATCCAAGTGAAATACCACATGTATTTGTAACCAACTGGCAACAGAAATTGTCAGGAGTAAAACCAAAACTAAAACTACATGCAAATGTAATGGCAGATTCCTGAGGTTGCCGGGCAGGCTAGGTGGCGCACCTGGAAGTGCATGAGGATGTGCATGACGTAATCGTACACCTCCTCCGCAATCCTCCCCTCTGGGCGCCAGGGTAGAAGCACAAACTCAATCCCCAGCAGCGGGACCAGGATCAGGGTCGCTCTCACAGCTTTCATGTAGAGGTTGGATTCCGCCTGGTGTGTGACTTTCAACTTGGTGATGAGAACGCGCACGATGTTTAATAGAAAAAAAAGATTCACCTGAAAAGATGAGGTGATACATAAAACATCATTTCATACTAAGAAGCATTAGCGGAGCTCCCATTGTATAAATCTTAGAACATTTACAATGTACAAGAATACACACCATGGAAGGAAATGTTTGTCCAAGTTACCAACTTAACGTTTTATGAACTGATTTATTCATTTTGAAGTACATCAATTTTAAGGATTTTAACTTTTAGAACATAAAACTGTGGCACAATCATTGTACAGCACAGTTGTGAAATAGTTACGCGTTTTTCTCAGCTTGTTTTCTCACAGGATATTTTAAATATTCCCACAGCCCCAAAACTGAAGCTTTATTGAGCAGACAACACTTCGTTTGAAGGCAGGCATAAAATTTTGAAAATATAATGTGACCCAGGACATGTTCTTGCTGAAACACACTCCTCTTCCCCCCCCCCACCTCCCGTCTCTCTCTCTCAACGCTATGTTTCCAATCTCTTATTTCTCCCGCTGCTGTTTTTAAATTTTGGCCATATTCTCTGCGCCTGTCCATTCAGCCTCTCCCATGGTGACGAACCTGACGACTGAGAAGCTCCATGAAGCTAGTTGCTATGCTCTTTTCTTTTCTTTTCTTTTTGATTTTTAACATTTGTTCTTTATTAACATTGAAATTTTGTGTTATATAATTTACAGTATATGTCAATATATGCAAATTATATGTGTTTTAATAAAATGTGTCTTAGTAATGGTTGTATCTCATTTAGTGACAACAGTGAGCAACGTGGACTTGCTAATTTAAGCATGAAAATAAATAGACATAAAATATCTCACTACTATTTTTAGATAATTTAATGCTCTGTATGCTTCAATAATACGCAGCTCTCACTGAATCCTGAGACACCACATCTGTGAACAGAAACGTGTTTACAGATGCTGGAATGCTATGAGGACAAGAGAGAAGAAGCCACTTTAGCACTAGTAAGAGAGGTGACCAGTCAGCGTGACAGCTGTTACTCTACGGCCCTCATTCGTTCTCTTCTTAAGCACTCATTGCTGTTGTAAAAGTCTTGATTAAAATGAAATTAATACCAGTCTGTTGAAGATAAGTGTCCTCTTATCTGCTTAAAATCATAATATAGAATATTTTTAAGCTCAAATATATAAAATTGCAAATTATGAAAATACAGTAGAAATGTTGATATGTCATTAGATTTATATTCTATGAAAATTTCTTCAGTGCAAAGTATTTTTCCAGTGTGGCCAGTCTTACTTAAAAGCTGAAAACTAGAAAATAACTTGGGAAATAGAGCTTCTCCTTGCCTGCTACTAAGCACATGTGATAGAGTGAACTGGGCAGTGGCATCCATACCATTTTCCACGGAACTATGATCTCACATTCTACTTTATTTTCTGCAAATACTCCCACATATTAAATAAAAATAGAGTGGGAATTTTAAAATTCAGGATTTGTGAATTTTATCTAAGTTAGAACAAAACTTGTTAGGAAGAGAAAAACATGTTTTTGTTCTGATGCCCTTGAATCTCAAGAGCTGGTATGCATGAGACAATGTCGCACCATAATATGATCCTGGAGCCACAAAAGGCAGCAGGTGCATCAGTGCGCTGGCTCTGGGAGGAATCCTGGTAGCCTTCATCATGCACGAATGGTCAGCATCTCCCTGAGTGTACCCTGACGTGACATAAACCTCTCTCACTGAACTCAAATTTAAACTGTATCCTCTCAGATTACTCATAATAAAATCTAAAAGGGCTGTAGTCATTCCAGAACCACCTGCTCAAGGGACATGAGATGGAGGAAATGTGAGTAGAATGAAAGGATAAAATTTCTTATTTGTAAAATTTGTACCGTGACCATATGAAGAATTACTTGGGGTTCTCCCAGAGCCTTGGGAGTCATAGGACCAGTGAGCAGCCCTTGTGTTTAAAAAGGGGAAATTAAGCTGATAATGAAATAGGATTGCCATCTCGTTTTCAGACAATAAGATGTTAACAAAGGTGAGTTTTCATTTCCTCTGTCTCTCTGTCTGTAGGCATTGATCCCAAGTCATCCCGGGACATTCCAGGGCACTACCACGAAGTCACATCCTCCTCCACTTGCCCTTCCTCTCTTACTGAGCAGCTTGGTAAGTTGTGTTCTAATAATTTGATACTAGCTGTAATTAAGGTACCACTTTCAGAAAATGGGATTGCCTAGCAACTTCTAATACTCCATGAGAGAGAAAAATGTTAATTTATATTAACTTATTCCTTCATTCAAGTAATGTAGCAAAAGCATGGAATGTGACGCCTGTTTCCCTAAAACCACATTTACGTTGTTATCAATTAGTACACTCATATGAAGTGATTCCAGTTACAGTAGTAAGATAATGTAAGCAACATTTCTTCTTTACATTAAAACCTCTATCAGTATGTCACGCTTGCAGAACAGAGTTGGCTTGTCCTGTTCGTGCTCTCCACTTACCACGTCCGTCCTATTCTGTCATGTGCCTGAGAAGGTGACATCTGTGGGTGGCCCCACTGCCCAGTCTTTCTTACCCTCTGACACTGGCCCTATGTGATCAGTGACAGGAGCTGACAGACCAGAGTATAGGGAGAGAGAGAAGGCCACGTATTCATTTCTGCTGTTTCATTCCTGCCAGACTCTCGTTTGGTCCTGGCTGTTTTCCTCTACCCAGAGGCAGCGCTGTTTTCTGTCGGGTTACTCTTCCCAGCATCTGCTCAACACCATTAGGGTGGCTTTGCCACCTCTTCTGGTCTAGCTGTGATAGTAGCTCCCTGCTTCTGGTCCCCATTGCCCTACTCAGTTAAGCTTAGGGAACATACTGTCTTCGACCACTGGAATCCTGAAGCGATCACAGCTGGATGGTACTGGAAAAATGAGCCATCGTGAGGAAAAGAGAATTTTAATTACATACCAGTAAGGCAGCACAAATCGGACCATGGATAATGTAGAGGAGGTGGGTATCTGAACTGATCCAGCAACTAGGGGGAAAAAGTAAAGATGTTATGTGGAAGGTCTTCACTTTGCTCAGTGTCAATAGAAATCGTAGTGATATCTTACTTGTCGTTGTAATACAAGCTTCTGGCAATGGCATGAATACAGGCAGGAACCAGCGGGAACCCTGTAAATGGCCAAGGCAAAGCAAACAAATGTTCAACTTTTATTACAGATGGGATTCTTAAAATAGATCACAAAATAGCAGAACTTTTGGGAACAAAAATAACTGGCCACCATATACTGAACTGGGTAAATGTTTTCTGTGTAGCCAAGCACCAAGGTGATAAACATTTAATGATTTATATTTTTGTTTGTATGAACATATGCCTGCCTATTTCCTTGTAGTATAATTTATTCTGAATCAGTGTATTCCATGGCTGAAGTCAGTATAAGTACACGTGCTGCGTAATCACCAAGCCTAGAAGAAATTCAGCCTTCCTGTGCTTTCTGTGAAATGGAATTGATTAATAGCTACTACAGGATTAAGTGTGCAGTAAAATTGGGACTGGTGAGAATTTTCATCAAAAGCATTAATAATAAGACATTTTATAATGAAGAAAAAAAATTATCTTTGCATGAGAAACTTTGCATGTTTTGAATTTTTTAAGTCTGATTTCTCAAAAGTGAAATGAAAAATGCTGTGTAGAAAGTAAGAATGTTCTCAAGATTATGGGTCTGTGTACTTGCTTAGTGTGATATATACTAGAGATTGTGCGTCTGCGTGCTCGCATACATGATATACTAGAGGTTGTGCATCTGTGTACTCACATATACTTTCTATGTGTTTGTAGAGCTGATAAATGAATGACACATAACTAAGTGAAATTTCAGTGTTACTTCTGGAAACAAGTACTATTGAATTAATTTTCAGCATTTATACTTAGTTTTATTCTAAGAACTTTTTTTTTAATAGACCATAGTGCCTCCCTGTTTATTTTGTTAGCAGTACTAGTCAAGATACTGTGTGGAAAAAAATAAATCTTTTGCATGGCTTCCTTGCAGTTAACTATAAAATGACAATTAAAACAAACACAACTGTTCTGAAGATGGGACTTCAAAGCAGGTTAAGCCCCATGCTCATTTTGAGCACCACGCGAGCAGAGATTCAGAGTGGTGCAAACATGAGAACGCTGCTTTGTGACTCTCTCTCTCTCTTTCTGTAGTTTCACTCAGGACATATTCAGCCAAGATACAAGTTTCAGTTAGAATACGGCACACAGGAAAGGGCGCTGCATTATTAGTCAGACTGTGGCTCCTGTAAACAGTGAGCAGTCAGTAACACTTTAATTAGTTCACTTTGTAGCAATTAGCAAATGTGAAGTCGCCTCATGTTCTCTTAAATGTTGAATCATCAGTGTATTTTTACAGCCCAAGCACCTAACATGCTCTGTTTCTGCATCAGTGTGATCAGTGCATGTGTCTAAGGGCACTTACCCCAGCCAAGAAAATAATACCACATCAAGTGTTGCTTTTCAGCGAACACAGCCACCACAATCAGAGTGTGCAGGTAAATGCCTTCACAGAGCATCCAGAAATAATTGCAGCCCATCAGGTATAGATGAAAGAATTGGGACACTTTACAACTGACCTGTGTGAGAGAGAACAAAGATCGCCACTTTTCTTTGTTTTTGAATCCACTTATAGCACAGCAGTCTAGTTTGTTTCAGAAAACATAGTCTATTCTGTACTTGCTCCAAATTTTATATACTAGAGATGTACATCTGCCAATTGTAATTCCTTATTCATAGGATTTTGTCTTTCATAGTTTTAGCCCCAAACTTGGGAGATTTACAATTATAGGTTTCTCAGAAAGTTCTGTAAATTCCATATCTACTTCATTTAATGCATTTGTGCTTTTTCTGATATGTTCTCATTGTTACATGATTATGTCAAAACTTTGTGCCTATCTTAATTGTGAATCTCGTTGTTGGAAAAATCTTAGTAATTTTAAAATAATTCATGAAAATGCTTATAAAATTTTGCACATGCAGTGCTATTCGTTTAAATACTAAATAGTAATTCTCAGCTTCAAGTGGGAGCAAAGAAGAAAAATACATAGTCCTTATTCCTCTTTTTCTGAGTAAAAGGAACTGTTTTTTCCTCTTTTTCTCCTCTCTACTATCAGGGAGGCAGGAAGAGAGAATTTCAGACATTGGATAAAGAAAACACAAAGGAGTAGGAGATAGAGTTTACTCCCCTCGGGGTAATAAATCTAACGTTTTCAGCTTCAATTTCCAGTCTGATATTCAATAAGTGTTTAATGGCAAGGACCATTATTTTTGAAGTGATCTTTTCACAAAAATTTAAGAGAATAAGCATTAAAAATAAATACTGGGTTACCAGAGACTAGTACTAACATTTGCCCAGGAGTTTGCCTAAAATCTTTTTTTGCACATACTGTTTTATTTAGTCCTGGCAATAATTCTGTGATGTGTGCATTATCAAAAGCTGTAGATTTTAGAGCTTAAAAACTGCACGGCAAAGTAAAATGATTTGCTAATGTTCACACATAAATACAAATTGGACTACAGTCACAATTCCTGCATTTCTACTTTGATTTTCACTAGCATGCACAATCCTTCTGCCTGGTGATATTTATAAAATCTAAGTATTCCTTAAGTGCACATGCAGAATTTTAAATAATGCACCTATGGAAAACAGTGCACTATGCTAAAGTCCTTCCAGACATGAAAATGGGTTATTCAGCTATATGTATATGTAGAGATGACTGCCATTACCTTCATATTTTTGTCTGTATAGTTTCTAGATATTCATATTCAATTGGGAGTCTAATTCTTTGTTTCATTAAAATGAATTTATAAATGATAATTAAGAATGGAGAGCTTTATTCAGAGCAATATTTTTATGCAGAACATTGGGATATAGGCCATAAGTTTTTCCAAGAAAGTATTAAAATAACTATGTAAAATTTACATTTCATTCATTTAATGCACACACAGACACAAAAAATGGGGAGGGGGGACAGGGTAGAAACTCTTGTCCTAGAGCTTTCTGGCATATCTGAATCCTTGCCACAGAGAAACTCATCCTGTAATGACAGGATGTTAACTGGATTTTTATGTTGCTAATTATACCCCAGTGTGTTTCCTAACCCAGTGACTTTAGAGTGGAACATATACAAGATTAAACAATCCGGATGCACATGTGCAAACAATGGAGGGATTTTTAGAACTTTGGAAATTACCCTAAAAACACACATAAAACTCATGTGAAAGTGTTGTTTATTGACCCATTGGGTGAAAATTTCTTTCCTACTCTAATTTCAGTAACTAAATCACACACACACAACACATACACAATTGTAATATGTACATTGCAAGTTATTGTGAAAGCAAATAATCTGTAAAAATTAAATATTTCTTTTTATAAGTATATTTTAATTCAGATATAGGTTTCATATGCAATAACTTGCTTAAATATTTACAATTGTATAAGTAAATTTTAACTTAGAGTTTTAAAGTATAGCTTATAAGGAGACAATTTATAAATGTTTATTGAACAATTAATTTTGGGTGGGCCTTTCTAAAATTTTATGTTAATCAAGTTTACAAAGTAAGTGCATAATTCAGGATTTTCCTTTTTTTTGACTTTCTAAAGTCACCTTGATACCATAATTTAGTTTAAAATTCCCATTGCTATATAGTTTTTTTTCCTAATGACACTGGTTGTTTTGATTGCATTTTCAGTTAGATCAAGTAAATGCTTTGTATTCCCTGTGTCCCACCAACAGAAGGATTGTCCAATCATGAAATGAGCTAGAGAAAAGTGTAACATATATAAATAATTAAAATAAAAATATGGTTCACCATTTTTCTTTATATCTCAAGGAAAAACTAAGAAACAATTACCTTTGTATATTGTGATATAGCTACTTATACCCTACACATACTAACGTGTGTCTGTGTAATTATTCACATACTACATACGACCTTGACTTTGTGCTCTCTTCCCCACTCGCCCCTTGAGCCCAAAGGTACAATCTTATTTTACTTACAGGATTCGTGGCAACTAAGGCCTGGTTGTTGGCCACTGCAGTGAGGTGGATGATTGTTACAGTAGAGTTGAAAACAAAAGAGAAGAAGAGATTTTTGTGCAGGGTAATCCTTTGGCAACTTAGACTCCTACAAAGAAATAAAAACAAAGCTTGATGATGTCTGGAAATGATTCCGTATTTTTAATAAGATACCTCCTCAGTTGATAGAAGCTACTTTAATTTGAAAAATTAGTTTTCTCCTCTATACCCACTCAGAATAAAATCTGAATTAGGGAAAATATGGGATTGCTTAAAATCTATAGGCAAATGAGTTGCCCTGGTAGAAGTAGATGAATATAGGAACAGAGAATCTGTCTTAGAGCTCTTCATAAATTTCTTTTGTTAATATACAAACAGATCATGCTTAACTTATTCTGCAAAATCAGAAATTGGGTATCAGTGCAGTCACATAATTGAAAATTTATGCTAATGATCAATTTAAACATTTTCTATATGCCTATTAGACTCACACAAATTATGTGTTTTCTTTACACTAGCCAAGCGTTTTTGTTTAAACAGTCTCTGTGTTTTGTTGTGATGGAAATGATTGTGCTGACCAACCATGAGAAAGGTGCCATTATGCCTAGGAGAGATTATTTGATGAAAACAGAGAAAGGCTCTAGTAAGGAATACTGTTTTCAAACCGTTTGCATTATATCTGGTTTATTTTGATAATATGTCACATTTCTATGGTATAGGGTATGAATGTATAAAATTTGTTCTCATGGTCTTGCTTCACAATGCCTGCTTTGAACTCATCCTTTATGTATAGAGTTCTATGTATTATGTAGTGAGGAATTTCTCAGCCATGCAAATAGATATTTTTCTGTAGAAGAATTTAAGTATATCAGTTATTATCAGGAAAAAAATAAGGTTTTTCTTACTAGGTTATTTCTTTCGAGGCTCAAACACTGATAGCTAGCTTCATGATAAGTGTGTGTGTGTGTGTGTGTGTGTGTGTGTGTGTGTGTGTGTGTGTGCTGATACCACATTTTCAGAATGAATACACCACATTTTAGAATTTTCATACTATGACAAAAAGGCTTAGAAGCTTCACTTACACAGAAAAATCTGAAATATTTCTAGGGAATCAGTTGAAATGAAGGAAAACAAACATTGAAAAGGACCACTTAAAGTAGCCACAACCGAAAAAAAAAATAGCACAAAGAAGAGCCGAAAGGAACACAAATATCATGATAATTATAAGTGTTGATACTGGTAAGAGTCACCTTCAAAAAATTGTAAAAGATTAAAGTACAATGTTAATCATAGTTGAAGACCATTTTAATTTGCTTTGTGCCCACTCAAACATTCTGTGTTTCTGTTCCTCTCCAAAGTGTTTGTTTCTCTTGATTCTACCCTTACCTCAACCTGTCTTGAAAGATAAAGACGTAAAAAGTTGCTCTTTTTTAACGATATGAGCAGTATGAGAACATACACACACACACACACACAAATAACTTCTTATTCTCGTAATATATGACAAACATAAATACTATTTTTCTTTTTTAAACAATGTCATTATAAAGAATGAAATGCACTTAAGAAAATTTAATACTTAACATAAAAACTACCTAAGAGAATGCTGATAATTATTTCTTTATGGAGATAAAAATAACCTATTCTGAATGCTTTACGAAATTACCTAAACGCTGCGGTTAACCTCCTTAATCCACCTTATATAACACAAACCAAAAACTTCTGCTGCGGCAACCCTGATACTGAGTTTAACTATCCAAATTGCTGTAATAAGCGGGATTATTGCCAAGTCATTTTCCCCTTGCATTGGGAAAGTATATTCTAATGTCTCACATGTTAATATACTGCTTCAGTTGGTTCCACTGTGCCTCTAGGCTCTGTGTAACTTAAATGCAGACAGATGCTATCTGACATGTGGTTTCTATCAATGTCTAGTGGTAAAAATGGCTCAGATTTTTCTAGTGATCATATTGTTTTCTTCTAAACACATTCATTAACACATGTAAATGGATTCATACAAATGAAATCAACTTGTAAGTGAAAGCCAAAGACATGTAAATGGCGAACAAATGGTTTGTTTCAATGGGACTTTAAAATCTGGGTGGTATGTTTTCAAATGTTATCCTAGAACCAATTTTTACCTACTCACAATTCTTAAACATCTTTATTTTAGTCAAAATATTAAAATCTATTTTTTTTGGCTTAGAGAATATTTTCCCCAAAACTTCTCTCTACTTTCTTTAAATTTTATAATGTCTCTTTCAGTTCTAGCACAACCACAAAAAAAGAAAATGTGGTTTAGGGGGCTGGATTGTTTCCATCTCATAGTCTCAACACGTAATTATTTTAGAGCACCATTTCAATTGTGCAGTTTGGCAGAGCTACAAGAGTGTCAATAGCACCATTATACTTCACATGTAAGATAACTGCGTCTTGGAAATTTGCTTTTGTACCGATCAGAACCAGAACATCAAGTCCCTACATGGGTTTCAGGGTTATTTTCGAAGTTCCACCTGAGATGAGTGTGGATTTATTACCTACTTACAGTAGGAACTTAATAACTGCTATGTAGAATCTCTGATACTTAATTTCTTTATCTATCTCATAGTTATCATCTCAGGATGGGCCTGAAAATTTTATGAGGTGAATCATACCACATGCGTAGCATAGCGTTTAATCTATGGGGAACACTCAGTGTTACTCAACCCAACATCTTTTAACGTCACTGTCACGTGCCTGTTTTTAATCAAATTTTCTTTAGAATTTTCTGTTGCAAATAATAAAAATCACATTGAATTTTGCCTTGGTAATAAACTTCCTCTGTCTTCAAACAAACTTTTTTTTTTTAAGTAACTCAGTGAAAAGGTCAAGAAACTGTCATCTTTTTGTGACAAAACACAAGGATTTGGCATTAGGAAGGCAATTTTCTTTCTTTCTTTCTTTCTTTTTTGTATGATGAAAAGTAATAGATCAAGCAACCTAAATTACTTTCGCAAGAAATTCTTTGCTACACTTCTCTCCAAATCACCATATTCACTGTCATGGTGGCCCCAAATATATTGTGACCTATCTCCACAGCTCTTGTCTCTCTTGACCCTTTGTTTTCCTTTGGGTTTTGAAATGAACTAGAAATTCTCATTGTACTTACCTCAGCACTAATTAAGAGCAAAAGGAACCTCAGAACAAAGGAATATAAGCAGTTTAAGTAGAGCCCCCTCTACAAAACAGTGCTTTCTTATTCAGGTTTATCTACTTAAATTTTCAAATGCTAAGATTTTTTTCTCCAAAAAAATTCCAGTAATTATATTTTGAAAGGAAAGATCCTGTCAATCTGGGAAAAGGCAGAATACAACAAATATACTAAAGGAAAAAATTATCTCTTTGTCCACCGAGCAGAATCTCATGCTGGTAGTGTTGTCTGACCATGTGTGACAAGGCCATAATGACCTCTGTCTAGCTGCCTCGGAGTCTGCTTAGGAACCACCATGACAGCTTAGGAAGAGCACGAGTGTTTCCGCAGAAGTGTTCAATGCAAGTCCCTTTGGAGGAGAAAGAGCTGCTTTTTCACCGTCAGGCTGCCTGCGCCTTTACTTTGCCTACCCAGGATGCTTATTGGTTGGTTGTGTGTGGGTCCACATCGGGGGGAGGACCATGATCATTTTGTGTGGCCAACAGGTGCTCTCTCATTGAACTGTTCTGGTACTAGTGATCTAGCAGACACAAA
The DNA here is from genome assembly GCA_004027205.1 of Ctenodactylus gundi. Lineage (NCBI taxonomy): Eukaryota > Metazoa > Chordata > Mammalia > Rodentia > Ctenodactylidae > Ctenodactylus > Ctenodactylus gundi. The sequence goes on along the minus strand of PVKB01002389.1, from coordinate 149,555 downwards.
ACCAAGAGACAAAGAAACACTCAGTCTTTCTGAACCCTTGAGATTCCTGTGCTCCGAGATCAAACAAACACACAAAAACCCTTCAAGCTAGGTGTGGTAGTTTATGCCTGGAATTTCAGCACTTTAGGGTGCTGAATCAAGAGAGTTGCAAGTTGTAACTCTCCTTGAGCAACTAATATTTTGGGGAGACTCTACCTCAAAACAAATAAGCAAACATGAGACGTTGAAGTGTACAACAATAGATCAAGGGATACAAAAATTGTGGTATATATACAAAATGGAATAACAGACCTCCATAAAGACAAGTAAGTTTGAGACTTTTGTGGATAAAAGAACATAACTTGAGACCATCATGCTTACTGAAGTGAGTCAAACTCGGAAGGTTAAATATCACACGGTTTCTCTAATATGAGCAACCCAAACCCAGAGTAGACATTTTATAAGTCCAAATGGATGTGATAGTGGGAATCAGTGAGGGTGAGGGATGAAACAAGAGGCCAAAAAAGGGGATTGTAATGTTCACAGGATGTATATTTATGCACAAAATACCCAAGTTCAGTGTGACCATCGTGTATTGCATATATACACTAATAAAATGGGAAAAAATAACAGAGAAAATGATCTGGGGTTGTATGAGTCAGGTCCTGGGTTCAGTTACCTAGTAACAAACACACACACACACACATACTACACCACACCAAACAACTGACCAACCAACCAAACAAACAAATAATATCTTAGGAGTAAAATTTCTAACAATAGTGGCCACTGTTTACTGAGTTCTTTATCTTAGGACCAAGATAAACTTGTTGTCATCACCTTGCTCAACAATCCTTAAAATATCATTACAGTTTAATGAAATTGAGTCAAGTTGGCCAACATCCTACTGTCACTGAGTAAACTGTTGTATTTGAATCAAGTTTTAAGGCCTTTATCTACTTTATTCTACATTTTATTATTGGGTATTTATTGTTGTATGTGCAATCTTTGGGTACTGTTCCGAGGCTTTGGGTAAACAGTTGTGAATAATAGAGTGAGACGCTGAACTCATCTTATTACAGCAGACGGCAAATAAACTCCCAAATAACAAAAATCTCCATTAGCAGCATGTACTTCTTAGAAATTAAAACAAAATTAAAGGCTACACAAAGACTGGCCAGGATGAGAGGGATTACCCAAAATGAAACTGAAATGAGAGGTGAGCAGTGAGAACGTTATTCCAAATAGCGGTGACACTTTCCATCGAGGTCACGAGCCCCATGTTTTTGAAGAGTAAGAATGAGTGATGTATCAGAGCACAGGCCGAAGTCCAACCTGGTTAATTCCATTCAATAGCTGAAGAACATTAAGTCTAAAGAGTAGTTCATAGGATGACTCATTCCAGAGCTCATACACTCTTCCCATCTTACTGTTCTGTCAACTAATGTTACTGGCATCACGTCCAGATACCTTGGTTTGGGCATTTCCTCCTATGTATAAAGGCTGCTGGAGGAGGTTTTGCTTTGACTCTTCTCTCATGTATCCTATAGCTCAAGCTGTGGATGGGATCTAAATCAACATGATGTCTGCGAGATTGGAAAACCACTTTGCAAAATACATTGTGGCTTTTGGAGGAAAAGCATCACTAATTTCTATTCTGTCTTTCAATTTCCAAAACTTAAATGTGTTCAAAAAACATGATTTATTTTTATGTTATTCCCACAAAAAATTAGGCACACTTAATTAGTACCTATGTTTTATTTCTCAGGAAAAATAGATGTACTTATAATGACATTGAACATTTATGAAAATTTCAATGGAAATGGAAATATGTGATCTTTAACATGCATTTATAGCTTTAAGTTTTACATTTGTTATTCAAACTTAAAATAAGTCTAATACTCTAATGTTATTATTTACTTTGTATTTCCATACCTGGGACATTTCTCCAGAAGCCAGTAATGCCAGTTATCTTATAGCAGAAATGATTTTTGATAACGAGCACCCATTACTTTTTGCCCTATTCTGTCTTTACTCAAATCTGATACTCTAATGTGGAAATACAGTTATTTTATTACATAATTAAAATATATGTTTTGTAAGTTTTCCATTTAAGACTAACGTTGCTATAGAGGAAAGTTTTTAACTTTTATTCCATTCAGTACGGGGAGATGAATTTTTCAGTTCATTGTTTAAAATTCATTAACTTGAAGATCAAAATTGAATAAAAGATAAGGAATACTATATTTAGGCAAAAATACCCAGTGGTTTTCTAGAGAATGTCTGGATGTATGCATGTGATGGAAGAGAATGTGTTTAAGGACCAGAGTGCTTAATGAAGTTATAAATAGTAAATGCATCACAAAAATTAAAGTAGGGAATGAGGCACAGCAGTGCGTGCCTGTAATCCCAGCACTTCCCAGACCGAGGCTGGAAAGTCTGATTCATCTTGGACCATGTAGTAAACCTTTGTTTCCTAAATAAAAATAAAAAGCATAGAGAATACAGCTCTGTGATAGAACCCCTAGATCGGACCCCAGTCTTACAAACAACAAAAGTCAAGAAAGCAGGGGATGACGTTGTGTGAACAAGTACACAACACAGGGGATACTTGATGACCATTTTTGGGTTTTTGAACTTATCCCTTGTCAGATCACTGGCGATGTAAAATAACTGGCTTTTAAACTACTCAAGTGAAAGTCTTGATTTGTCAAAAAGGTGTAAAATATTGACTTTGGAGGAAGATTCATGGTCTGATTTGTTAAAGTAGGTATTAAAAACAATGTTAAATTAAAGGGTTGATTTTGAGGAGGAAAATATACATTTAAGGAAAAAGCACTGTACTTGTTTTAATTCATGTAAAAAAGTGAAATGGAAGTTCACAATACTCATTATATTTGGATATGATCTAATCAAAAGGGTGAAATTTTGGGCCATTTGTGTTGAAAGGCATCAGTATGAACAAGCATAAAGGGATATTTCTGAAAGTTAAGTTGAGAATGTTTGGCTCAGCAGCTGGATTTTGTTTTTTTCTTTTGTTTGTTTGTTTTGTTTTGTTTTGTTTTTGTTTGTTTGTTTTGTTTTTGGTCAACTTTTAATTAAGACCTATAGCAATTCCAAGACATCCTTGTCTATAGTTGCAAAGATGCAAGTTGCTTTTGAAATTGGTTGGAACCAATGTCTTAAAAGTCAGCAAAAATTTTTTTTCAAAAAAAAAGGAAAAAAAGAAGGGTGGAAGTTAAGAAAAACAGGTAGAAGGAAAAAAAGAAAAAGAAAAGGAAAAGAAAAAATAGGTTTTTTTTTTTTCCACATTCAGGTCAGATCACTGTTTTTTATGTACAAAAGGATGAAACCTTTTGCCTGGCTTGAAAATAAGGGTTACTGTGCTTTCATATTTAAACAGTAATTAAAATATAATTTGCAACTAATTCTGGTAAAGATTATTTATTTATTTTTTATCTAAAATGTTCTGCTTTGTTTTCCCAAGGATTATTAAGAGTAAGAGTCATTGCCTTTCAGGGCTTGGCAAGCCCCAAAGTTCCGTCTGTTTGTCTCATTCCCTCCCTTTCTGTTCCTTCTTTTTTATCTGCTGGTCTGACTCCTTTAATTGGCTCTAATAGAAAACAAGTATATCTGGTGACTGGTGTTTCATGTTCTCTGTTTTTAATTTAAAGCATGGATGAAGAGAATACTTTTCCCTTTCTAAATAAGAAATAACAAAGAGTCCCCTAAGTCAATATTTTCTGTAGTTCTTGGATTTTTATTAGGGTGAATCAGTGATTCCCAGTTACCAAAAGGAAAAGAGTTTCCTCTATCAAAACTAACCATAAATAAATGCAGTATGAAGAACTGTATTAAGAAATAGAACATGCTGGCATTTTTAAAACAGAATGATTTTTATATGAAACATCATTCTCTAGGAATTGTCTCAAGGTGATGTGCAATAAAGCTAGTCAGTTCTATTGCCCCCACAATCATCACGACACAGCCACTTTCAGCTTTTTCTGCAGTAGCTCAGATCTTTTAAACACTGACTTAAAGTCTCTGTCTTGTTTTACATAGGTACCTTTACAGATTAGAACTGTAGAATGTTAGTTTCATTTCTACTTTGTTGCTGGAGACAAAAAGACCCAACTCAGAGGTTTTACTAAAAGTCGTATATAAGACACACAGGACTCAGAAGTAACTTTCGAAGGCAGTTTAAGTGCTCAGGCCTAAAAGTGTGCTGAAGCCAGGACAAGTAGTGCTAGTTTATAATCCTAGCACTTCGGGAGGCTGAGGCAGGAGGTTCAACGGCAAATTCAAGCCCGGAATGGGCAATTTAGACTCTGTCTTAAAATAGAAATTCAGAAAAGAGCTAGGCAGTTGCCTCAGTCCACAGGCTTTGGGCTCAATCCCCACTAATACACATGTGCACGCATGCGCGCGCACACACACATACACACAATATTGAACACTTATTATGTGCAAGATGCTTTGCTAAACTTGGACATTTAAAGAAATAAACCAGAGATGATTTCTTCTCTCTCTTGTGATGTTCTTCTAGTAGTCCTGGTGGTTCTCTGTGTCTCAGTGTCTAGGTCTGAGGACTATAAAATAAAAGTGTTTATGTTCAAAGACTAAAACCTCTTTAACAAAAGTTTAAGTATGGGTTAAGTTGCATGGTGTCATGTAGTCATAAACAGATCCTTGTCATTCTTGCCTGATTTATTTAACCATAGGTCTTTTGATATTATTAATTTGGCTAACAAAATATTTATTCATGAGATGTTATACATGAACATTACAGCATTTTTCTTCATACATATAATGAAATGCATCCAAAACAAGAAATGTTGCCCTTTAATTTTTTTTCCACAAGATCCAATTAATCTAATATGGTGAATAAGAAGATATAATATTGAGTATTAAATCTTTTCATAGACTAGTAAAACACATTATAATGTAATGATGTCTACACATATAAAAATTCTATAAAGTGCCGCACTTGGGTCTGGTTTGAAGACAATTCTTCATGTTTATCTAAAATCTTAGAATACAGAATAACAAAAGTATAATGTTTGTGTTTTGTTTGTCTCTCTGGCCAAATCACTCATTTTTTAAAAGATGATTTAATTCAAATAAAATGAATGAGCCAAACAGAAGGGTCACAGAACAGGAGAAATCCTGGAAAAGCAAGTTAGTTACTTTAAAATTTTTTTTAAAAAATCAGGCTTTTTGGTGGAGGCATGTAATCTCAGAACTTGGAGGCTGGGGCAAGAGACTCACATGATTCACCCCATCCTAGGCAATACCACAGTTTAGCGAGGCCCTGTCTCAAGACTCAACCCCAAACTAATTTATTTACTTTTTCCAACCTGCACTACTGTGATATCTGGATGACTGCTTGAGCGTAGTCTATGTGCCTGGATGTTTGATGAGGTAAGGATGTAGTCTTACCATTTGCTGAGCAGTTCCTAATGCCAGGTGCTATGGAAGTCTACTTTGGCTAGTAGTTTAAATAACTCCATGGCCCATAATTTTAAAAAAAAACCACTCTGTTTATTAAAAAGAAAGCTATTAGTAAGTGATGATAACAAAATTCCAATATGGGCTATGCTTTGAATCACTGAGACTACCAATCAGAGTGAACTTCTTAATTCAAGTACATTCCTGTCAAACTAGCTCACTGCTGGGAGATCCTTTTTTTATAGTTCACTGAAGGGAATGAACAGTCAGTTGCACTTTGAGTATAAACTTTAGTTATAAACAAGATAATTATATGAAAGCTTATTTTTTTCCTTTTCATAGAGGCCGCGAGCTAAATTTCTTATGTTGGTAAGACACCTGTATGCTTTTAAGAAGGTGTTAATTATGTGGCCATTATTCCTAGAAGAGTGGAAATGTTGGGAAATAACAAATACATATGTTTATTGTATACAGGCTCCTTATTTAAATTTTTTCTAAATAAAAAGCTATACATAAAATGTGAGGCAACATTGGGAAAAACTCTGTAATACTGGATCCTTTGTTTGAAAGCGAAAATTTCTGTAGATTGTATCTTTAAAGCTAATGTATTTAGCACATATGAATGTATGTGTGTATCTATGTGTGTGTCCATATATGTTCTTAAAAAGTTTTAGGTCCTTGATTAAAATTTTATGTAGTTGTAAATGTTGATTGAATAATATTCAGTTTTTTAGTATAATATATATATGTCCATAGTTATTGAACCAGAATTTCTTTTATTTTTCTAATCAATGATAGTTTAACTGTATAGATGGCTTTCAGCTTGCAGTGGCCTTTCACAAACACTATATTTACAGCTATTGAGATTATACATTTTGATTTCAAAAACTGACTCATTCTAATCCTCCTTCCTAAATTACTACTTCACTTACGGAGTCTGTATGTTTGAAGAAACATTCACTATACCTGGTCCAGATATGAACCCAAATATACGAATAGCCCAAGTCAACATTCTTCATAGGTTGGTATGTGATTTCTGTCCTAAAACTTTGAGTGACAGCACAGGCACCTGGTCCCCTGGGAGGGGCCAGAGAAGGGAGCAGTGCCAGCCGTAGTGGTGGAAGATGCACTGGGCTGCTGCTGCCGACTCGAATGGGCATCATGAACGCCTTGGAAAGGTGCAGTGCAAAACATGCATGCTTTGGGATTTTCCTTACCGTAAGTTTAAAAGCCACTTTTTGACTGGTTGATTTAAAGTATTGGCACTTACTTTTCTCTTCAAAAGGAGTAAATTTCAACTAAATTTGAAAGTACAGTGCACCTTTGTTATGGCTTCTCTGCACTAAGAAAAATAATCCAAATATATTTAAGTTCTATGTTCTGTAGCACATATTGTTATTACCATTATTTATTAAAAATCCCAGGTCTCACAATGCACATATATGCTGATATTAAAATTTAGAAGTTAAACAATAAGACCAACAATATTTGACAGTTTCTAGAGCAACATAGTCAGTTTCCACCTAATGTGTGTTATTCCTTCCTTGTTATTTCTATACTTTGTTTTATACATGTACTGATTTTGTAAAATCAGTGTAACTTCTTTCTTGATAGTTTACAAAGGTAAAATAAAGGTGGAATAATTTCAGTTTATTTTATATTTTATTTTACTAAAGCAAGCAAGTATTTATGAGAGAGAGAGAGGAAAAGAAAAGCTCTTGGCCAAGAAACAAAAGAGGGGCCCCTAGCAGGTACCCATGGGAGAGAAGAGAGAGAAAAAGCTATTGTCTGAGGAGCGAGGAGGAGGCTTTTATTTCAAACATCATGTCATCTCTATTTGTCAGCAGGTGACACATAAATGTGCACATGACCTGTATTCACCAATGGCAACTGACAATATTTAAACGTGTATTTGATGCCCTTACTTGAAGTAGAAGAATATGCCAAGTGAAATGAGCAGCGATGCAATGGAGAGTCCGTGTCCAATTATGGTCAGATAAAACAGGTTCAGGGCGGTCTGTAAAGTATGTGAATAAATAAAAGTTAGACCCAGGTACATATCCTCCAAGTACCTATCACCCTACAGGTGGCCAGCTGAAACTCAGTTGAATAAGTTCTAAAACACCCACAGACACATATATTATACCAGTTTCTTTACAAGCCTTACAATGATTTCTTTACACGCCTTTCATCAATTTCTTTACAAGCCAATCAGTACTTGAACACATCTAAAATGAAGAATATCTATGTGAATTTCAAGCAAGAAATCAATGTTTACAAATCATATGCCCTATTATTTAAAACATTAGAAGTCACAGAATGAATCTATGAAGTCATATGTAATTGATTTGGTTATATAGTACACGAGACAAGAATTTTATATTTAAAGTCAAATGCTACAAGATAATTGGATTTATTCAAACTTAATTGCCACATACTGCTTTCTTTCTCAAATGAGCTTCCCCTTGTCCTTTGGCAAATATGACAAACATATGTAAATCTGATAGCATGACAATTTCTAGGATCTTACAGATTTTTTTACTTTTTTATTTTTCTGTTTGTATTTAGCCTCCTTTATAGTGTATTTTTGTAATTCTCTTTTAACAGTTATGAGAGTAAGCAAGAAATATACGACTAATAAAAATAATAATGGTTGATTAGTTATCAAGAGCTTTCTGCACACCACCCTTCTGTTTTCCTTGTATATAAGTAAATTCTCCACAAAGCCCTGGAAAGCCATTCTGAAATGTCTCTCCATTTTAATTCGTACATACAAGGACCAAGGCAAAGCACATGACACCTCTCGCCCTGGTTCACACAGCATATAAAGAATGGGCAGAAGTAGAAAAATCAGGCTTCAGGACTCAAGTTCAGCCATCATGACAAGTTGCCTGTATGTATATACACAAGTGCCAATGGATGCGGGCATTTTCTATTGAACTTGATTATTGTGACAAATTGTGACTTTAAGGCATGGTGTTCAAAGAGGGAACATGAGGGAGAGTCACCTCACGACCAGCCAGGATGCAAATCTTCTGCTGAGAGCCAGAGGACTCAGGGGAGGAGCATTTAAACCCAGCCGAGCTTATCCTGTTTATTTAAGCACAATGTCTGAGGTAATCCTAGAACTCTACCCCAAGTGAAAATTTTTCCTTTTCTTACACTTTTAAAGAATGTTTTCTTAGGAAAACTTGACACCCCAGTCCTGAAGCATTGACTTGTAAATACCCTGTTACCTAACAGGATTGCTTCCTGTCTGTAATGACACAGGTACTTTTCTTTGTGGTTCTTCTCAAATTATATCATAAAACTCAGTGAGGTGGAACACGGACCAGATTTATCCTGGTACTTTATCAGACAGCTACGGGATTGTGTAAATGAAATTTCAATTCGGAATTATTAGGTACCTTCACCCTCTCGTGGGTGTTAGCGTTACACTGGGTGTAATTTGTCCAGGTTCTGTTGCTGGCTGGATGCCGAAACCAGTTTCCATCTTGATCACAGATCTTTGTAACTTTCTCTTTAAAATTAAAAAGTAAAAGAGAAAATTTTAAGTTAGCCCAGTATTTAATCAAAGATATATATATATATATATACTCTCTCTCTCTCTCTCTCTCTCTCTCTCTCTCTCTCTCTCTCTCTCTCTCTCTCTCTCTCTCTCTCTCTCTCTCTCTGCCTCTGTCTGTCTCTGTTTTTACCGGAAGGGTCAAAATCTTGAAAGTAATCAGGGCAGTGCTGCATGGATTCAGTTCCTGCGGCAACATCGTTCCAGCACAGCCACCCGTCCCACGTTCTGTTGCAGAAAATGCCTGTAAAGAAAAAGTAGGAGGAACTGGCTCATCCTAGGTAGACACAAAAGCACAGGGTCTTACGGATGCTTTCTCAGTGATGTGGAATAAAGCCCATTACAAAGGAAGATAATAAAAATCCACAGCAATCAAATGAATCTTTCACTGAAAAAATATTAGAAAACTAAATTCTAAATTAAATTTAGAAATAAATATGTATGTACATACATGGGTACATATGTATAGACTAAATTCTGATTCTTAACGATAGATATCTATTCAACAAATAGATCGTGTCTAGCCATAAAATAGTGATTGATTGATGTTTCTATACTTGCAATTTAAAAATGATATAGGAATAGAGAACATATTTTATTGAGAAACTGTATTCTTTTGGAAATTGACTAGCATTTTCTGAATCAAAAGCAAATAGTCTGACACTTGTATTTTACAATTTTAACCTTGGATGATACTTGGCTAAGGTATTGCTCAAAATTCTACCTCTGTCTTTTCAATTCAAGTAGAGTGGTTTCTAATATCACATCTTTCTTCAATATTAAGATTCTCTTATATATTTTAAAGGTATAAGTTAATTAATCAATGTCCTAATGTTTTAGCTGTAATCAGAAAGTTAATTCTCTTTTACAGATAGGCCCTCAATACTAATAAGATATTTACTAATTTTTAACAGATGCGCCAATCTCTTAATTATTCTAGCCATCACAAGTGTTAAATGATGGCTTAGAAATAAATGCTGCAAATTTTAAAAACTCCATCAAGCACAATTTTCTCTGCTGTGATTTTAACTAATATTTAAGTGGTTTGTAACAATAAGATACTAAGTAAATACATGTTGTGGCCAACTAAACCCAATTTTCTTAATGTAGTTGTTTTAACTTATTTTATCAGCCCTGAGAATTGAACCTGGGCCTCTATACTATCTATGTCCCTCCCCCTTTTTATGTTAAGATAGAGCTTAGAAAGCTGTATTGGATACATCTTAAATATCTCCAATTATTGTTAGAAAAAAAAATCTGTGTACTTCAACCCTGGCAGCATGATGGATTTTTTTTTTATTGGGAGATTTTCTGAAGTATTTGTTACAAAGAATACAATGCGTTATAAATGTCTAAGGAGAAGATACATTGTGCAATGGATCTGAACTTATTTCACTACATAAATATTTTATTATGAAACACAAAGACTTTCTTATTTTGCAGCACCATTTTAAAATATGTTCTCACATAGATCTAAATGATTGGGAAAAGTTTCATTTTAAAGTTTTTATATGTGATATTTAGATTATAATAGAATACAGTGAGAAATTAGATTTGCTCACACATGTGTACACACATTTTAATTATTTAATGAATCAACACTTTCTGACCTGCATCGCTTAATTTACCTGATGTATTTTATCATATTTTTACTGACTTTATACCAAAAATTATTGGTGGTTTTATAACACCTAAATAGATCTCCAAAGGTTAATCGATGTTGTTATCCAGTTAATTTGAGTCTAAAAATTGTTCATTATGAGAATACCACTTTTTTCTACAACCAAATTCACTTTTATAGTTACAAGTGTCAATATTCTAACACTGCCCTTATGTTGTATATTTAGAAATCAGTTATATTTTAAAATATGTTAAGGTCTTATTTCCTTCAGTACTTTAAAATTAGACCTGAAGAGTCTACATTTTGCTGTTTCATTGTGACTTGTATGCTATATTTTGAGGATAACCCTTCCTTAGGGCTTGTTAGAGAGAATAATGGATTTGTTTTTGTCTTTGCTAGGTAAACAACTCTTCCTTTGTCACCTATTTTCCATCTTTTGAGTCAAGTCAAGGCAAATCTCTGATTCTTTGTAGTTCTTCCATAATTATTATCAAAAAAAAAAATCTTAAGTGAAACAGAAACACTTAGGCTTCGTTAGCTTTTAACTCAAATGCACTATGCGGAGTAGGTGTATTATGAAAGGACGAACCTCCTGGACTCATTGGTTAATGGTTGGGGTGTCTGCAACTTTGGGTATAGTCAGAAGAAGCTACACAAACTGAAAAGTCATCTCCAGTGGCTTAATTTGAAACTGACTCCTTTGTGTTGCTAGGGATACTTATTTAATATTTTAATATCTATAAAACTTAAGTATTATGCTAAAGAGATCACTGTCACACATTTTATTAGGATTTGTAACTAGGGCTTCAATAAATCACACCATAAAATGTATTCATACATAAATAATTAAAACTGCACATATGCTAGCAATGAATTAATTTTTAATAATGGATGCAAGGAATCTCAAGGAATAAATATAGTGAGATAATTTTCTTTAAAAAGAAGACATCAAATGCATTTAGAATGAAATAGTCATGTTTACCTTCTGCTGGTGGAATGGGGTCTTGCATAATTTTTTGATAGCATTCATATTGAGCAGTCATGATTTTATTTCTGGTCACCCCCAAGTGCATTAAGTCATCAGAGACTTCTGATTCTGCTGTGACAAGAATCTGAGGGATTAAAACAACAACAAATTCAGAATTATGCAATTGTCTTAGTCAGAGATAGTGCTTTGGGGTGGAAAACAGCAAGCTCAGTGCTCTACTGACTGAGAAAATGCCTCTCTGAAAATCCCTGTTGTGTTTGACTTATTCCATGGTTGAACTATTCCCACCACGTCCAGACTCTAGCATCCATCAAGATATCACCAGTTAGAGGGTTGGAAAGTGTGGCTGGCTCTAAGAAGCCTCTCCTTTGGCCTTTGGCTACAGGTCAACCTAAACTATGCTCGGAAATGCAGAGTGCCAGTCACAATCCCCTCAGTGTTCTTGCCGGCTCTGCGAATGTGGTCAGGATATTTACCCCCTACCCACAAGCCCAGCTTTCTTATGAGTAGAAGACTGTATATGATGCCATCTTAGTAATTAGCACATGGAAAATACTCAGTTGCCAATTATTACCATATTTTGATAATCTAAACTATGATAAGCTCATTTATGATACTATTAAAAAGAACTTTTATTGTCTGCACATTCATTTGATTTGGTAGCACTATTTGAAGCTTTTATTCTCTTCCAGTTTTTATTACTTTTTTCCGTATTAATAATATGTATCTTGCACAAACATCTTTCAATTTGTTTCTCCTATTATTTCTGTTAGCTGTCCCTCATAACACTTATCATTTTATTCTTTAAGCCCCAATGTTCATATTTGCTGCTTTCTAGCAGGACGTTAAAAGTTAGTGAAGTCTACATAATAGTATTTTCTCGTTAAGTGACGTCATGTACATTTTATCACTTGGTCACAATTTCACATCAACTCTTTCATTCTTGGGTTTCAATCTTCTAAAAATTTTTAATGAGCTGTGATGCTGTCCAAGTCATTAATGGAAAGTTAGAACTTTAAGACAGTTACTCAGACAAATCTCACTGGTTTTTTTTTTTTTTTTTTTTTTTTTTTTGCAATATGAAGGACCAAATTCAGAATCTCATGCATGCTAGATAAGTGCCATACCAGGGAAGTTCATCCTAAGCCCAAGAAAATATTTCTAAAATTCACCAAACTCTCTGGGCATGTTGTTGCATATCTATAATCTCTGCACATTGGGGGGCTGAGACAGGAAAATCACAGGTTCCAACCAGTCTCGGCAACTTACTGACTTAGTTAGACCTTATCCTAGAATTAATTCAAATAATAATAATAATCAAATTGGGATGTAGCTCAGTGCAAAGGCCCTGCATTCAATCCCCAATACTGAATGAATGAATAAACAAAACAGTTAACCAACTAACCAATCACCAACCAAGCAAATAATTCATTATTTTCTATACCATGTTTTATTCCCTCTAGAAATATTCAGACTTATACACTGTCTGTGGATACATTTAAAAAAAAATAGAGCCACCCTTTTCTGAAGTCAAATAATTAGATTGGTAATCTCTAACAGAATTGCCTGCAGGGAAATTTGCAGCTCTATGTGTAGGTCATATCCATGCTGGGTCGCGGTTGTGAGCTCAAATAACAACAGTCTTGTCTCTTGAATTCTGATCAATTTATCCTAAGACAACATCTAAGAAGTGCAGAATTTGGACTGCTTTGAGACTTGAAAATGTTTTCAAATGAAAATGTTCCCAGGAATGTAATCTTACTATTTTTTCTGCTTCATTTATGTTTTCTGAATATTTCCTGTGTTTCTTGGTTTGCTTCTATGTGGGACCTGCTTGGAAACATCACGGAAAAAATTCTTTGGTGGTGCAGAATTAGATGAGATTCGGTCTCTCAGTTTCTCGTGCATACAATAATAACACAGATTTTAAAATTTGAAGTAAGGAAAAAGGCAGATGAAACAGTTGCTTAATAAACAATAAATATACAAGTCATGTTAGGAGTACAGGTGATGTACTCTATAGAGCCATTACATTTTTTTCAAGGTCCGAGGGCTTTCTCTGGGTTTTCCCATTTCAATTGATTATTCTTCCCCACTCTGGCAGCCATCCTAGGGTCGCATCAGAGTGCAGTAGATAAAGTATGAAAAGCTCACACTGAAGGAAAGCAGATTATTGTGGTGTAGCTGGGAGACACATATAATTAACTTACGTATCCTGCAACTATTTTAACTTTGTTGTAATTAACCCTTATTAATTATAGGAATACTTCAAGGAGTAAACTAAGGTAGAGAAAGAAGTCAGGGGACTTAATACTTACCACAAAAAGAGGCAAAAGAAACAGAAGATACAAAGTACACTTTTTCTCCATAATTTGAGCCCAAAGGAAATATGCTATAAATCAAACTGCAATAGCAAAGGAAAGAAATACAATGCATCAATAAGTATGAAAAAGCAGATGATTTTCAAAATAAGGTATATTCTATAACAAAATAATTTTATTTACGGATCAATGGTATTGAATATTATAAATATTTCAGAGCAGCAAAGTTTGTAGAACTAAGATTATTTTAGTTTAATTTAATTCACCATATTAACAGGAAAGCTTCTTGTATATGTTTTTTTATTTTATTGATATGTATAGATGCAATATACAATATTTAGATTGATTTTGAATTTTTTAATATGTAAATATCGTGAAAAATTACAAATCTTCCCCCTTCCCCTTTTCAACCTTCCCACCCACTCCCTTCAATTCCCAATAGTCCCCTTAATTAGTTCTATGAAATAATTGTGATCTTGGTTCTCATATTAGAGAAACTATTCAATATTTAACCTTCTGAGCCTGACTCACTTCCCTAAGCACGATGGTCTCAAGTTACATCTGTTTACATACAAAAGGCACTTTGAAAACATCTTGCTTTCCTTATTTGAGCCAAAAAATGATTGTAGTATCAATGCAAAGGGCTTTCGTTGAACATCATAACACAAATTTGGTAAGAGTATTTTATTATAAAGTTTACCGTTGCCTTCTAAAAGTATAAACTTGTAATGGCCTGACTCATCATTAATTTAAAAGTACAAACTTGTTCTTCGGCCAGTTTTTCAAGTATGGACTCATATACATCATTAAAATGTTCTTGTATTTCAATAGATATTATTCATCACTAATGGAAATTATGTTTTAATTGTAAGTGAGAAGTTCTCTAAGCCATTGACTTTATTTCTGTGAGATTACAAGAGATGGAAAATATCAAGTAAACACATTTCTATGGATAGATATAATTCTGAGCTAATAATAAATGGCCTGTCAAGTACCATCTATCATCTTAAGTTAAAGAGGCAAACATTGCTAGTATGTAGTGTCTAATATTTACTTTCTCTAGCATTCAAGAGAAACATACTTGGAGACATTTTTATGAGATATTAATAGTCATGGAATAGTAGATGATAGAAGATGATATTCATTTAATTGAATGTGAAAGAAGTATTCTCCAGTGAACACAACATGGGTACTTGCTCTTGAGCAATAAACTTAGATTTTATTCTTTTAGAAAACTAGTCATGATTTTGCTTCTGCAGCTACAGGGAAAATACGACCTTTAAGGCCCTTGTCCATATGGTCATTGGTTTCTTATTTTTGTTGCTTACAGTGAGAGCACAGTATTAGTGCACCAAAACTGCATCCTTGGTCTCCCTCGCCACGACTCACCCGGAAGCAGCTTGTCTTAATGGCAGCAATCTTTTGAATGTCGTTTTCTCTTCTGTTGGCTAACAGGGTTTTTATTATTAGACGATCTTAAAAACAACATAACCAAAAAGTCAGGAAGCATTGTATTGATCTTGAACATAAATAAGTTTGCAATCGATAAAAAAACAATAAGCCAAAGATTCTGTGATTCAGTAATCATTGAGTTGATATTTTAGGTTGCATTACATTTTAGTATTAGACAATCTTATTCCCTGATACTTACTTGCAGAGTTGTCTCCAGACTCAAATCGCATTTTCTCTTGGATCATAGGATCATAGCAGACATTGTCTTCCAGAATTTCTTAAAGCTGAGTGTCATGACCTAAAATATTGATTCATTTTATAATTTTATATAATATGAATGAGCCAAATTATTTTAATAGTAACTTGAAAATATCAAAGTCGATACCAATACTAAAATCATATTTTATTGAGTGATTCTAATTTTATGAAAAAAATTTTAATTACACCATATTGGAGTTATCACATAGCATATTTACTGTATGTAATATTTAAATATGAATTTTATACAGAGGGAGAATATTTAGCTTCACATGCACGTATTTTTAAGGAGGAAATGAATTCAAAGGAATGATTTTCACACAAAGAAAGTGCTGAATTTTAGAATTTACATTGTTTAAATTTTTTCATAGGATTGTGAAAATATAATTTATATATTTATATTTATTGCATAATATACATGTATGAAATTTCACAACTATCCCAAATAATACTGTATTTAAGAATAAATGTTGTTTCTACACTTCTCAGTGGAACTTTAATTTTAATCCAGTATAAATAAAATGAGAGAAAGGAGTTTTTGTATTTGGTTTTAGTGTTTGCTTTTTTGGCAAGTAGTTTTATTAAAGAGAACTGAAAGTGTTTATAGGTATTACAGATTTTATACTATCCTAAAACTTATCACATTATCACATTAGTAGTAACTTAGCTATATTTTTGTGTGATTAACAAAAATTAAATCAATGTAACATTTATCATTAGGTTCCGCTGTCCTTCGTGTGTTTTTACCAGAACCAGGGAGTGACAGGGGACAGTACAGATTTGCTTTGATCATTAAATGTCATCTGTGTATTAGAACCTGAAAGTTTCTGACTCATGGTCTTCTTTACTTGGTGAAATGCCAAGTTAACCATTTTTATTTGTTAGAGAAAAGTTTTCAAGATTGTGATTGTTTGGATGTTGAATAAACAGTGGTTTCTGTATTGAATTCGAATGCCCAAAGATTAACTCAAATTCAGAACCTTCCTAGTTGATTTTTGCAACATTAGTAGTTCTTGTATTTTTTGTATAACACACACATACGCCCCAACAAGTTAATAAAAAATAAATGTCATTGTATTAAGAAACCTGCTTGGTTTTACAATACAGTAGCTTTGATGGTTCACAGGAGTTCAGGTATAAGTTACCCATAGTATCTACAAGAGTACAAAACAAGTTGAAAGGAAGAGTGCTTCTAATATCATGTCTGGAAGTTTCTCAAGACCAACATACCTCACATCACAACGCTGCTATTTTTGTTGCTTTTCTATTAAAGATTTTACATTCAGAGGTGCAGAACGTATCTTAGTGAAGTATGATCTACTGCTCACTACGTTGTCCTATACCAATAATTAAAAAGAACTTTAGTCACTCCACAAAATATTTACCAAAGCAAATAGCATCATTTTTATAGTTTTTCCTTCTATGTTCCTAGTGGTCTAAAAAATGTTTACTAGGAATAAAATTGTATTTTGTATTATTTTGTGCGCTACATGTCTAGTGGGGCATGTCCAGAGTTCTGGACTTATCAAGGGCAGAGTAGAAAGTTTGGATGAAAATTATTCCAACCCATAATGGATATGTATATTCTCCATGAGATCCATCAATACTCATTTTATTGGATGGTCAACTCACTTGCTTCGTCTACTCAGTAGAGTATCTAATGAAGTTTCCTTCCCGGAAAACAGATGTGATGAATGGGCATTATGGAGGAGCAACCCCGTTCACGAAGGGCCATCTAAGTCAATAAGAGGTAGATCACGACTGGGCAAAGATTAGCGCCATTGGAAATAAAGCTGAAAATCAGCTTAGATTGATATACCAGTTGGTAGATGTAATGGCAAAATTGTTTTCAGGAGAAGTATATTTAAATGTACTCCTTGGCTTGTAATCCATTGATTCTTTGCAAATTTCCTCAAGTAACATGAGTATCATGCAAGTGGTTCTCTCTTCTTTATTTAGTTTATTCTAAATTTATTGTTGCTAAAATATATTTGATATTAACTAAAACTGTTAAGCAAATTATTTTGAGTATCTTTCTGACTTCCATGTGATCTCTAAGCAACTGAAAGTTACCTCGAGAAATACAGTTGTCCTGATTTAATTTGAGAACAAGATTAAGTAAAAATGAAGGGAGAGGAAGTGATTAAGACCACCAAGAGATCTTCTTCTAAATGCACTAATATTCAGTTACTAGGGAAGGGACTTGTTCAGAGTTGTATTCACTACTAGTAGTTGCTAACACTTTCTGGATGATAACCTTTGTGCATGATGGATTATTCTATTTTACCTTCTCAAAGTTAAAATGCCAGATATGATTTTATCTTTAGAAATGAGCTAAATTTCTTTACTATATAAATATAATAAATTATATTTCTACTTCTAAACATTCTCCATACTCCCCCTACCACACCAAATCCTCATCACACAAAGAACTTTAAGAAATAAAAAGTCATAGAAACTCAAATAGCACTTGAGATATAGCTGACTATGGTTTAAAAAATAACTCAGTAGTAGACTTTATGCATAGCATAAGCCAGGTCTTAGGTTCAGTTCCCAGACTGCACAGACAGACACAGACTCAGACTCCTATCCTCACACACGTAGGCACAAAGAGAGGTTATTTGAAATACCATTGCCTCATCACTTTTGTGATCACTTTTGTGATTTACTACTCTGATTTTATTCATTAAAACTATTATAAATTATTCTTCAAGGCAATTTTTCCATGGATTACATTTTTACTTCATAAATTTGAGAGAGCATTCTTCTTGACTTACAGCAGGGTAACACCTTTTTTCCTCTACTTAAGCATTTTAAATCAAACTGATTTAATCAGTACTAACTTATTAGTACACAAAAACAAAGCCTGTAGAGGCATACAAGTGGCTTGCAAATGCACTTTTTCCCAAAATTTATATTAGTTCTGTGCACAATTTTAAACATTTTCTCAATAAGTATTATTATTTTAATTGAATCTCCTAACCTTAATAAAATTCTTTCTACAGTTCACATGCTTTTTTCACAATTATGGTAAAAATAACTTTCATCCTCCACTTCTCCAGTTCTGAACTATCTTGAATTTGTATAGGCACTATGCTGTATCCTTTATTTCCATTCATCCACTCACTGTACAGTTTGCCAACAGAAGTGTTTACCACACATATCAGTTAGTCCTAAGTACCAGAACCTCTGTGTGAGCAAACATGAGCTGCGTCCTATGTGGTGGGTGCTCCCTGGTACTTATGCCACGTTAAACAATATGCATCTCTCTACAGAATCAGAAGCAGGCTAAGTTCTCTTCTCTAATCTCCATATTCCACATCCGCATGGCAAACTGGACCTTCTTTCTGTTTTTCCACATCATCTTTTACAGATTGTATAGCTGACAAAAGAAAAAGTCAACATGCAAGAGCCGCGGTTATCTCTTCTGCATCTTGTGTATGTCAGACAAACCTAATTCTTTGTGCTATGATTATTTCTGTGAGTTACTAACTGCTTTTACTTCCAATAGAGTCATTTAAAAAAATAGTAGCCTACAATTTTATCACCACCGATTGTGTCCTGGAATGCATCTCACATATTTAAGAAACCGAAATGTAAAGAGGCATCACTTGGTAAACATTAATTGCTCATATAAGAAACTCAGTATATCTATACTTTTTATGATTTTGTTTGGGGCTTGTACTTTAGGCTAAGCCAGTGCTCCCCAGAGCCTGAGTTTCTGGGCACCTACATTAAAATCAGCGCAAGTCTTGTTGAAAATGCTTGATGCTCCTTCCAAAGACCTTCTGAAAACAATTTTGGGGAAAAATCTTGGGAATCTCCATTTTTCTTTTTTTTACTAAATACTAGAATAAATTCTTAGCCACTCCAGTCTGGAGAAGTGCAGTGTAAATATATCATTGTCCCTGAGCCATGGCAGAACCTTAACACACTTTGAATTCTCTGTCTCTTGTTTCTGGCCAGGCCATTCTAAAAAGGAACACCGAGTATAAACCTAGCAAAACATTCTGCAGTGTTTCCAGGCATCATTAGTATTCAAGAACTCCCAAAACAAGTTATTCAGATATCCATTTGAAAACATATTATATAATCCTAGGAATATTTCCTTATATGTCTGTTTCATTAGATTGTGAATACAATAAGAATAGAATGAATGTTCTGCTCATCTCTGTGGCTCCAACCCATAGCAGAGTGACTGCATAAAAAGGACATAAGTAGATTTTTAGTAGATTACTTACAAAATGAATTTAATCAACTAGTTGGAATCCAATATTTTCAGGTATTATTAACTCCCCTTGAGCACATTGTAATTTTGAGTCATTAAAAAAACAAAACAAAAACAAAGCAGAACAGAAATTGCCTGGATTATACACCAAGAAATTCTGATTTAGTTCCACTTCTTTTGAATCAAGAGATGTAAACTTTTTCTTGTGCCTCTGGTGTTTTCACTATACAGCTTTGGTTGAGAAATAATTGTAACAGACAGAAGAACTGTGTGGTATGCAGCATAATGAGCTCCCAAATATGTGTGTCCTCCTTACCATTCGCGAGTAGAGATACAATCGTGGTAGATCTTAAAATAGGAAGATTATTTTATAAAGTGTCTCCAACCCACAGAACCATTTTTTTCCCTTGTGTATTAGAGAGAAGTGGAACTGACACGGATTACACACAAACATGTATAATACAGTCAATGTACATATCTTAAGTACTAAAAATTTTTCCAAAACTTATCACATTAAAAAAAATTAAGTCCCCTTCCCCCCCCCCCCCAAAAAAAAAAAAAAATGAAGGACGGCTGGTGGTTAACGCCTGGATAAACTTGAATTACGAAGAGAAGATTAAACTAGCCACTCTTGCCCTTCTAAGTTGAACAGGAAGGGTAACGAGCAAGTGGCAGTAACAGCAGAGTAAGAGGAAGTCACGCCCACAGAGCCTCTGCCCTGTAAGAGCTGGGGGTTCCTAGATGTGTGTTACTTACGCCAGTGGACCCCGAGACCATTCTCCCATGGAGATAGTTGGGAGGTGAGGTTTGGGGGGGGGGGGGTATGGAAAGCATTAGTTATGCAGCAGGTGGTTGGAGCACAGCTTTGAAAGCAGGAGCAGCAGAGGAGGGGAATGGGGTGTGAAACCCCGCCTCCTGTCAATCACCAGCGGCATGAGAACCACATAGGGGCACCCTGACAGGAGGTGAAGCTCCTCTTTCTACTCCTCTGTCACTTCTTCTTGGAGGCCCAGTCCTTCCAAGGCCACGGACTGCTCACCCCCTGGGGTTCGGGGCCCCTGCTTTCTGCTACTAAATTCATGGTAATTTTTCCCCCCTGTGGCTAGAATAGGAAAGGAGTACTCATCCTTGCTGGATGAAGCTATGTTTCCTCCCAATCTAGGACACAACTTTGTTTCCCAAATGGCCATTCTTCTAACCTCAGATAGCCTGCCTTGCAGTGCAACACAATCACAGTAGCTGGCACAGTGCAGGCCAAGTGGCTGCTGATGTCTGATATTGAGAATATCAACTCGACTCTTTTCTGCTTGGCCCGCTCAACAGAAAAATGAGTATCAAGATTGATCTTTCATCTGGCTCCTTATTTTCTCTTGATAGAAGATGAACAGGGATGATCTGAGAAACGTAGCTTTGAACTTTATTTCTTACAGAGCTGAATCTCTCTGGACTGATCTTTCTGAAAGTTGATGCACAAGCAGGGGCTAATTTAGAAGTTGGATGTGATTTCTAAGTGAGATGGTGCCAATTAATGCCTAGATTAGTCACTGTGGCCTTTGGCTTTTACCATAACTCATCTTGTTGGAATGTTTTACATGTTAAATTGTACACTCGAGATAAAGAGCTTGCCCCATAATACTTACCCAGTGACATTAGTTTATTATCACATTAGTCTGTGACTCTGTTAATGATGGTGATCTCTATTGAATGAACTAGACAAATCCAATGTGAAAATATAAGCAGTTTGTCACAAAGATGCTTACAGCCGACTCCAAGCTCAGATCTCAAATTCTCTGACCCTAAATGTGGAGCCCCTTGCCCTGCATCATACCATCTGAGTACTTTCTTATTGCTGGGACAGAATAGCCAACATATACAATGTAAGGATGGAAAGATTTATTTAGTTCACAGTTTCAGAAGGTCTCCTTTCATGCGTGGGAGGCTGGCAGTGGTGGAAAACTGTTCATGATCTGGGAGACAAGAAGCCACTTCAGGGAGGAAAGGCAGAACTAACTTTCACGTCTTATTGCAGTAATCCACCCCTTCCAGGTCAAGCCTCCGAATTCTTCCCTTCTGGGGTAGGCCACAGTGATCCACCCCATCAGGTCCCACACCCAGTAAGGTGTCACATGCCCGTAATCTACTACCTGCCCCTAATCCACCACATGCCTGCAAGTCACCCTCCTGACCAGGCCCCACTTCTTAACAGCGCATGGTTCCGCAGGCTGTTCCACAACGTGTGTTGGTGAGAGACTTGTTGAAGATATCCAGATCTAAACCATGACACTTGGTAACTCAGAGAATGGAAATATTTACTTGGATAAGCAAGATTTTACAAGCACAGTGTATATTCCCGTGTAGCTTATTCAGTATTATGAACATAAACACCAATTTTCTCATATCACTTATCATACAAATTTATACTTTTTCCTATATAATTATTTAAATCCTTTCCTTATTGATGTTCTTACATTTGATATTTGCTTGTTTTTAACCAAATTATTTATTAGCTTGAGAACTCAGACTTAACTGTTATTGTAAGTTACCACAATAAAAACTCCATGTTTTATGATTACTTTCAGCATCTAAAAGTACATTCAAATATTTCTAGAAATTTAATTAGTTATCTGATGTGATGTATTGGGTGTTGTTTTTCTGGTTTAGTAGAATTGAGGTCATGTTTCGTAGATAGATGTTCAATAAAAATTAAACATTTGCCCTTAATGAAAATATTTAAAAGTTGTATAGCTGGTCAAAACCTAGCTCACTGCTGTTAACCATTGTCTGTGTATTCATCCATGAGACTAATAGCAAATGATTTCTCTAACACATAAGACAGGAAGTTAGCTCTAGGACCTATTATTCAGTAAACTTCAGGAAGGTACGTACTTTCTCAGATGTCTTCTTTGTAAAATGAGGATATAAGATCAAAGTAATTTAAGCCTTGGAAAGAGTTCAAAATTTATATAAAACAATTAGTTTGTGTATGGGAGCATTTATTTGGTTAAAATAAATTTCAAAATACCCTGGAAACCGAACGTCTCTTGACACTTTTTTTTTTTTCTGGCTCAGTAAGACTTTCCAAAGGTTCTCCCAATTGCCAAAAGTCCAGTGGAGTCTGGGCTTTGAAGATGAGAGCAAAAGGTAAACCATCTGGTTGCCTGTTTTGTTTTGTTTTGTAAATGAGGACTTGTTGAAAAACTACCTAGGTAGGAAATAAATTAAAAATCCCATGTTATGCTTTTGCCTCTTCATATAGAGCCTATTTTAGAATAATTCTTCTTTTGGGAAGGCCATTAAAGGAACATTATATATCTCTTTTCCAACTAGAAAAGTAAACATACTTCCTCAGTACTCCAGCCAGAATTCTCAGGGTAGAATCTGATCAGTTTATCTAGCCCAAGTTAAACTTAGTTCCATTATCATTCATCTAACGCTAATGTTGCCAGGACTGAATTCTAGCAATTTCTGACATTCAGCTCCTTGAGATTTTATATCTTTATATTCAGTAGAAAATAATCAGCTGAAAATTTAAAAGTATTGAACCATAGAAATGACTGGTCGTGTTAAGAAATGACTCATCAATTTGTAATAGAAAAATTTGTAATTTTACAAATGTAAAGCTGGTGTAACCCATTTTAAAATGAGTTAAAGCTTAGAGACTTTAGATCTTGTTTCTAACTAATTTAGCAAATTAAATTCTTTAAAATGTCATTATCTGAATCTGGTCCCATGAAAAAAAATTGTAACAGAAAAAATCAGGGAAAATTTTAAAAATACTACATTTAACCTTCAAGGGGCCCCATACATAAAGCACCTCTAAAGTCAACTTTAAAGAGCAAACTGAATAACCTCACAAGTACAGAAAAACTATTTTATTTTTGAAGAGAAATGTGTGTTTAATTTGAAACATTAAAATCATGTCAAATTTAAATTGTTAATATGTCCCGTTGATGAATAACAGTGAACATTAGCATAAGAGAGGGATGATCCCACTTAGGAGTAGAGGCACTAGCTAATTACAAATAATAAGTAGATTACAAATACAAGTTAAAAGTGCTAATTTGTTACAAATAGTAGAGTCTCTAGTTGGCTGTCAATATCAACCAGACTTTTCGGATCTTAAGATCCAACTCAACCATACACTGTTCCCTCACATGGAAAGTAAGATAATGTTTGTAGACAATTTTTCTCATCTGCAAAAGAGGTCCAAAAGCCAAATGCTATTGTAGAAATGTAGTGAAATAAAATGCGTAAGTTTCTTGGAACTCAGTAAATATTAGCTAATATTATCTTGTCACGTTAAAGTTTGTAGAAAAATAGCTAAGTATACAAGTTTAGATTTATTTGCCAATATTTTGGTAGTACTGGGAGTGTGAAATTACTACTGTATTTCAAGACGATGGTCATTTCCATCTTTACTTATTATTTAATCTCCAGAAATAGCATAGATTTTTTTATTCTCTCATTTAAATAGTTATGAAATTATCAGAGCATATGTTAAGTGTGTTCCCAGATGTGATGTCAACTTAATTAATATTATTGCACATTTCCTAATATTAAAACTATGTAAGCTAAATATCTGGCAGGATTTTCATATATATCACAAAGAGTGATTCTTGTGTTTGTTTTGAGACTGGGAATCAGACCCAGGGCATTCACACTGACTTACATTTCCAGCCCCATTTTTTTTTTTGATTTTGAGACAAGATCTTGCTAACTTGCCCAATCTGGCCTCAAACTTGCCATTCTCCTGCCTCAGCCTCCCAGAGGAGAGGATTACAGCTTGTTTGTTTCGTGGGACAGGCTTCAGATAATGACATTTTAAAGAATGTAACATCCTAAATTAATTAGAAACAAGATCTAAAGTCTCTAAGCTTTGACTAGGTTGAAAACGGCTCGCACCAGCTTTACTAGCCCTGCATTGGAACAACAACAAAAACAAAAAAAACGCCTCCACTCTACATTGACTTGCTTATCTAATGAACATTCCAGTTGAATAGTTGATAACCATTAAGAGAGATAATTTTGTCATTAAGTTTGGGATATCTTTTTACACTGTGAAGTACTTACTCAAGGGAATAATTTCCCCATTGTGGGCATAATTAGTGATTTTCCGGTGATTTTGCTCGTTTTCTTTTTATTTGGAAGAGGCAGGGAGCCAAATATCACCCCAATTAGTGCAAGGTGGGAGGGATCTTGAAAATATGCTTTGTACTTGGAGCACTCTCCCTCCAGGAGGCCTCGTGTGGAAAGAATTAATTGTTTAAAAACAACAAAAATAAAACACCTCTCTCCAGCGTTTTTGATTACACATATTCTCTCTATACACATTTTCTTTTCATAAAGCTGGGAATTGAATTTCATAAAAATAGACATTTTCTTCCCCCAACTCTAAAACCAGAAATATGTGAATTTTAATTCTTGATTTTGAATTTTTAACAATGCATAAAAATTGTACATAATGCAAGGGGTACTGTATTCTCTTCTCATACATGTATAGATTGCGTAGTGTTCATGTTAGGGTAAACACATCTACTGAAATGTTTAGCTTTCTTATGGTAAAAACAGTAAACGTATTTCCTTCTAGCTTTCTACAAATTAACACCATTATGCGTGGTCACCTGACTGTGCAGTAAACATCAGAGCATCTTACTCTCATCTACCCATAATTTAGCACCTGTTTGTCAAACTTATCTCTACCGTATACTCCACAGCCTCTGGGGAGGTTGATAGTCGCAATTCTTATGAGATCAACATTTTATTCCCCATAAATGAATGAGGTCATGTGGTAGTTGTCTTCCTGTGCATGGGTTATTTCAGTGAACATAATAACTTTTACAGAATATGTATAAATTTGCTGGAATTTTAAGCTGCCTAGCAGTCTATAATCAAAAAAGGTATACTTTTCTTGTGAAACTTTTCAATTATTTCAAAATAAAATATAGAATATATATAGAATCTACAAGCACATTTTGACATTTAGAAGCTCAGGAATTTTGTTAATGCTGTCTGTCTAGCACATTCCCTTAAATATGATCTTTTTTTTCTTTTCTTTTCTTTTCTTTTGAAACATATTCTTATTCGGGCTGGTCCTGAACTCTCTATGTAGCCCAGGCTGGTCCTGAACTCTCTATGTAGCCCAGGCTGGCCTTGAACTCATGACAATACTCCTGCTTCAGATTCCTGGGCACTGAAGTTATAGGCGTGGACCACCACACCCGGCTTATTAGGTGCTGGAAAAATCAAACCTGGAGCTTGCTAGGCAAGCATTTTTATCAGCTGAGCTAAGCCAGTGGATTTTAAAGGAGAATGCATGTCTTCTGGTTCAAGTGAGACTAATAATTGAAGCAGGAAATAATGAAATTTTGGTCAGACTAGCATACTTACCTGGTTTAAGTCAGCTGAACCACAAATGTGGAAAATTCACTCCATGCATTACATTTAAAATTCTCCCTGGGATACGCCTACCCTTGTTACCCAGAAAGATTTTCTGTTTATTTTGGGTTTATAAAGTGGTTAGGGAACTATTATCAGGCTATTACCATGCACGCCCCCCTCCCCCTTTTAAAATCATATTGAAACAACCAACTTAAAATAGAGTTACATAGACACAACCACCCAACCAGCTGAGAGGTGAAGAATGACAGAGAATTCTAGGGCATTGGTAACTTCTTTTCATCTAGTAATGTCTGAAGTCAGCTACAATTCTGGAATGCCTCATTCAGTTACATTTTATTCCTGAGCCAGTTTGATTTTTTTTTCTTTTGTAAACAAGAGAAACCTTAACATTTAGAGAAATGGTGGTACAATGGATTGATCACTAATGTGGAGTAAAAAAGCTTCTTCATTCTGCCAGGTTTGAGTAACATGAATATTCATGAGGCAGAGCCTTTGCTAGGCCTCCCTTTCCTTACCTGTAAAATAAGATGACTTCAGGTTCATTGCCATGGTATAATCTGAATTCCTACAGGTTGTTGTTGCCATTCACCGAAGAGGGATGCTCTCAACACCAGAAGCACATTACATGTAGCTTATCACAGTTCAGTACTAACATTTTTAATCCAACTATATCTATAAAGAGATCTTTCTCTAAATTTAAAAGGGTTTCTAAATGTACTCTTAGAAAAGCCACAGCTAATTTAAGTCCACTGTCAGATACTTACTTACACCTAATCAAGAAACATTCCCAACTCTTAGGTAGAAGCATATTAACATATTTTTCTCACCCTGTTTTAGACCACTTTATGGGACATAGTATCAAAACCACAAATTTTAAAAATCAACAAAATAGACTACATCAAAATTATACACTCTCATGCACAAACAATGCCAACAAGAGAGACTGGAGTTTCAATCTCTGCCATTATACACAAAATTAAAAAAAAGAAAAGAAAAAATAAGTGAAAGTGAAAAGGCAATTCAGAATAGCAGAAAATGTTCCCGATCATTTTTGATGAGGGGTTTTATCTAAAAGTACATTTACTATTCAATATTAAAGTGACAAACATCCTTTCATCTCTTTCTGCTTTTGGCTATCATGTGTTGAGCAGCTTTCCTTTGCCGCTGCCTTCTGTGGTAATATCTTTGCCTTGTCTGTAGCTAATCACGGATTGAACCCTCTGCAACTGTGAACCAAACTGTTTGTTCAGTATCACATCCTTTGTCCTGGCAAGGGAAAAGTGACCAAAGTACAGCCTGAGGTCAACTAGTACAGATACGTTTCAAATGCAAAGATCTTACAAAGTTCTTATCTACAAAGACTTGCAGACTTTGTGACTATAAGAAACCCAAGCAGATTTCCAGAATTTTATGAGGTTCCGATTATGGATGCAAAGAGTAAGAGCAGAAGGAAGGGTGATGGGGAAACATCTGAGTACAGTTCAGATATCTTGCATAGAAAAACAACTAGATGTGTGTGTCTTCAGAGTTCCAGAAATCATCAAAGAAAGGCCGTAAAATGGAAAATTTAGGAGGGCGCATAATGCAGGCCTGCGGTTGTAGCATTCTGGGGAGTTAGGGTAGGAAGACAGCACGTTCAAGCCCAACCTGGGCAACTTAGCCAGAACCTGTCTCCAAATCAAAAATTCAAAGTGGACTGGGAGTATATCTCAATGTGAACGTCCCAGGCTTGATCCCCAATAATAACAGAGAGAGAAGAAAACAATGGACAATTTGCTCCCACTTTTACGCTAGAATAGCACTGAAACAAGAGTGACATCTCCAAAAAGATTGTCTATAATAAGAAGGTAGACAACAGTGTACTGTGAGAAATATAGGGGGATTAAATTAGACTACATCTCAAAATAGTGTGGGCAGCATTCAGAGCAAGCTTCCGTGCTGGGGGAGGATGGAGAATAAAGCATTCTGGGGATGCAGAATGAGGAAGACAGGGCATAGCGCAAGCCTGCGAGATTGAAGGCGAAGATACTGCTGGGGAGGAGCCTGCGATTCTCAGGGCAACTACTGAGCGGAAACCTGGACGTGTGGCCCAAGGCCTTTGCGAGACACAATCCAGTGAGGCCCTCTGTGCACTGCTGTCATGCCCCACATACCAAACACGGCTTATTTTTAATTATCAACTCCTGTGACTATGTCTGGGCTGTCATTTAAAAATAGATTTTCCAGTGCAGAAGAAGTTGCAGCGGAAGGAGGTACTTGCTGGATTAAGCCATGCTGAAGTGAGAACTGCCACCGAGAACAACACGTTCCCCGTGAAGAAGATGGCAAACCCATCGCGGCGGGCCTAACCTTTACCGAGTGCTATTATCAACTCCATTGTGTGTTTTTTCCTGTTGCACAAACATGTTCCCAAAAGACTTCTAAAATAGCTTTTTTTTCCTGCTAAATTGTTGTGCCAAGCACTTTTTTTTTTTTTTTTGATTCTCAGTTTTAACTGGATCAGGATGCTTTTAAAATGAGAGTGAGAGGAGAGAGAGAGAGGGAGGGAGGAAGGGAGAGAGAAAGAGAGAGAGAGAATGCCCTGTCACTCTTGACAGTTTCACAACAGAAAAATGTTTAAATGTTTTCCTAACCAAGCTTCCTTCCCTTACGCAATCCCAGACAGTGTGTTTTCATCAAAATGTAGAACATCCTAAAGAAACTCAGAAAGCATCAGTTTTCCCAAAAGTCATCATCTTAAATGAAGATACCTAGAAAAAAAAAATTGTTCAGCAACATAGACAAATTTTTTCAGTTAAGAAGAAGAATGACAGAAAATAATTTTTTGGTAAATGTTAATGAAAAGAAACATTTTAAATTACATTGTGCTAGTATGCTCAGGCGCTTGTATAAGACAGTATAAGGCGGAGTCACTGAAGCCTAGAAAATCAAGACCTTTCTGGACAATATAATGAGATTCCCTTTGCAAAAAAGTTTTTTAATTAATTAATTAACAAATTCCACAGAATGGCTTCCTAAATACCTAATAATGTCTCTCCTCCTCCTCTTCCCTTTCTTCTGTCTCTCCTCTGTCTCTTTTCTTTGTATTAAAACAAATAACCATAACCACATCCTCAGGTGTGTCTTGATGGCTTCATGAATTTCATGCTTTAAGAGTCTTTTTCTAACCAACAAAGTAGTGTGTAGAACTGTATCTTGCTTTTCATTATGGAGTTTCCTCAGCAAGACTTTCTGAACATAAAAACAATGACAATCTCAAAAAAAAAGAGACAAAACTAAGCAAAAGACAAACCCCATCTGACACATGTGTTGGTCGAGGCTGGGGCTAGCTGAAATCAGTAGTCATCTCAAGGGTGTGCTACTTTCAGAAGCAAACGTTTACAATAAAAATAACAGTAACAGACTTGTATTGGAGAAAAAGAAAACAGGAAAACTGTAGAACTTGAAATTCACTGCAAAGAGCATAGGTTTGGCACAACCATTGTGGGCTGGAATTCCAGCTGTGATGTTTCTCTTCTGGGAACTGCAGTGGTTACCTGGCCAGTAATGTTTAGTTGACTTCTGCAGCTTTAAATTGGGATAAGGCGTGTCCCCTGACTGTTGTCTCAAGTTAACCCACCATCCCGTATCACAGTGCCTGGGAAGGGAACACTGCACGGGGGTTACTTGTCTCTTCCAACAGCAAAAAGAGGGAATGTCTTTCTTTGCTTCATTGGCTCATTACAAGATTTATAATTTCACGTTGAATGATAGATGAAACAGCTCCAAGTCCCCAGCTTTCTTTAAAGAAAGGCATTGTTGAGGAGGCAAAGTTGCCAGCATTTATCATAATCCAGAGAAAGGGAAGAGAGGTGATGTCTCTAAATTTACCTGTTTTCCTATTGACAGGACTTTGCCTTGTATGCATAATACCTCTGATCCTCATTCTATCTGTTGGTGTTGTATGTATGTATGTATGTGTGTGTGTGTGTGTGTATGTATGTATGGAAATGTATATTTGTATGTGTATATTCTTCTCTTCTAACATGAGTAATAAACACCATGTTCAAATCTTCAAATCTCTCACATTTCCTCCTTTCTTACCATCCTGAGGACATTATGGTTATGAAATATTTTGTGCTGTGTCATAAACAGAGTAAGCATGCATTTGCATTATCTGTTTTGGATTTGGTCTGCCTAATTCATTTTGGGTGAAGAAAACCTGTGAGAGGGTGTGTCAGGTGCATGGCCTGCAAAAGGTGGGGGTTATTCAAGATAAGCAAGGGAAGGAATACAGTGCAAAGGGTTCAAGGAGAAAGGAGCTGCAGTGTTACCCTCTGGAAAGAGGCTGATAGAGAGGAGGAAGGCTGCAAGTTCTCACGCATCAGAACCTGGGGAATAAGATCTGTTCTTATTGTGTCCGTACCCCAGTTTGAACTGTGTAAGGTCAGTCTGGGTCTTTAGGTAAGGGTGTGTGGGTGTGTGTGTGTATGTGTGTGCAGTGTTTGTGTGTTTGAGTGCAAGTACTTTAAACATCTTTGACAACAACATGTTGTATAGGTTATAAAAAATACTGTACCAGTATGGGGCTGTGAAGCATCTGGAATTATAACTTTATTCATGAACTGTATAATCAGAACCTACAACATCAGGCTACAACACCACCATTGCCAGTACAAAACAAAAATAAATAAATAAATAAATAAATAAATAAATAAAACAACCTGGATGTGTATGAAAACACAGGTTAAGCATCACGAATGATTTCAAATTAAGTGTGAATCAGTTATTTATTGTTCTATAATACTATATATGTATATATTCTCACCAATTAAAATTATAAGAAACCTGTTATTCTGAAAATCAGAAGTAGCAGGGCAGTGTAGCTCACACCATAATCCTAACATTTGCGAGTCTGAAGCAGGGATCAATAAGTTTAAGGTCAGCCTGAGTTACATAGTAAGACCATGCCTCAAAAAATAATAACTTGAAAATAAGTTCTTTTTAAAGAAAAGTAAATTTTTTAATCAGTAAAGTTGTACAGAATACTCAACTCATATATAAAGCTATTGAAAAATCTTCGTTAAAAAAATCTTGACGGAACTGAGATTCTATAAGACAGAATATCAATTAGGAAAAAGAAAGAGGAAATCCGGTAGAGCAGGAGCAGGTACTGGGAACCTAACTTGTTTGTTTTTATGCATTGTCTGCAGACTAGACATTGCTAGTAATGCAGTGAGTGATACTGAAAAGGCTGGCTAGTGCTTGAGAGAACATGTGTTCACATCTGTGATATGTGCATGTATGCACGCATGCACACATATATGAGAGAAAGAAGGGAAAACCGAAACTGGAAAGCAATATGACAATTTATGCTAATTTATTTTCTATCAGAGAAGTAGGGATGAAGTCAACATCATTAAATTACAACTTAACCATTTAACCAGAAAATATTTTAGTAGTCAAATGGGAAAGCAGAATTTGAAGAAAAATAAAATTGTTTTGTTCAATTAACATAATAATAGCTCATGAAGAGTCTAATTATTAACTGTCTTTTAGGAGATAGCTTTGTCTCTCTTATTTCCAAGAAAAGTTATTAGAACAACTACACTCTTTATCTTTCCCCACACTTTACCTGGATCAAAGATTGGCTTGGTGTGTTTTTCTAATGTCCCCTCTAAGAACATTCTATTACTCTAGATAAACTAAAAAAATTTTTAAAAATTTTCTTGTGTTTGGAGGACATTTTGGGGCATTTTAATAATATTATTAATCAGAAGTCCCTAGGAGGTACTGCCTAAAAATATCAATCTTTGCTGTTATCAAATGAATAAGCAATTATCAATTTGCAAAATATGTGTCCACAGATGTTAACATTATGGTAATACTTTGTAAGGGCTAATCACATCAAAATTTATACGTGTTTAAAGATTAAAGACTAATTAAAAATGGTTTTATTCATTTGTTTTAACCAAAACAAGCTTGTCAAAATGGTTTTGTCAAAACATTTTAGGAGTTAGTAGGTAAAGGAAGAATGACAATCAAAATTAGAAGATTGTAACTTTTAAAATGAAATAGTATACATTCAAACTTCAGAAGTATATCTTTGCCTATTAATCCTAGAAAATTTGTATTGACAGTGGCATTTATATATGAGAGAAAAATCAAATTGAAAGATAAAAATCTCTTGGCATCATTTAAGGACTGAGGCAGATGAAGGATAAATGCACACAGCCTTGACACTGAACTTTCCTCAGCAACAGGCATGTATTTAAGTAACACACTGCATTTAAAAAACTCAAATAGCATTACACTGAATATAAATAAATCCAGGTTCTAATTTTAACCAAACCTGGGGATTATGGAGGAGACAGAACAGAATATGGTGCTAGCAACAACAGGTGGGACCCTAAGGCGACTTGGTCATGGTACGTTAAGTTTCCTGATGTTTCCACCTCCACATGCTGTTTGGGTTTCTCTTACAATGCAGCTCCATGAAATCTGACCAAATCTAGCTATCTTTTGATGGTCTCTGTCTTTTATTTTAATTTTTGAAAGTAAAAGTGTTGCTGTAGGCTCAATATAATTTTCTTCTTTAATTTGCTTTTCTAAGGGAAATATTAGAATCCCCTATTGAATGTATATCCAAATGAACTAGGTATTGAAGTCCAAATTAAAATAAAAAACTTTTTCTTATGCTTCAGGTTATATATTCAACATTATAGTTTGCAGCATAAGGCTAGACACAGACAAACACACACGCATTTCTGGATTTTACAGTTATCTAAATTGAGATTTGTGTTTTTTCTTCCCATTGTCTAATTGTTACATAAACAAGGCAATACTCTGAAGAAATATAATAGCGTAATTTAAAGATTATTTCAATATTATGAAGAAAGAAAGTCTAGAAATAAACTCCAGAGATGTTTAATATGATAATTATAAAGTAATAATATAATAGCTATTATTGTTATTATTAGCTGTGGTGCTGGAGATGGAACCCACAGTTGCATGTATGCTTGACAAGTACGTTGAGCTCCAACCCAGAACTGCAACTTATATTTTGTACTTCATTATCTTTCTTCCAAGGAAAAAAATTAGAATGCTACAGAGCCTGAAACACCTATTACTGAAATGAACAAATGAGCTCACTATAATCTTGAAGTATGAACCTCAGTTCCATACAGATGAACAAAAAAGAAAAGAAAAAAGAAAACTTTGTCTTCGCTCCTGGCTTGTTTTTACTCTTGAAATAATCCCGAATGGCTTTCAGATTTAGTAGTAACTCATGTGCAAGTTCTGATATCTTAGAAAAGCTGCCAGCAGGATTTAGGAGCAGAAATCAAGTAATTCAGTCACAGTGTAGAGGAACGAGATGAGGATACTCCCGCAGTAATGAAATAGCTCAACCAAGGAAAACAAGACTGGTGTTTTTTCCCCTACTATTTTAACCCTTTCACTCTTTTTTTCAAGTTTTCAACAATAAGCAAAATGATGTTTCACAGAATAGCATTTACCTTTTCCTAAAAGCAAGTAGCAGTCACATTTTTAAGGGAACAGAAATCAATGAATTCAGAGCACATAGAAGTTTCACAACCACCTCTTGGTTAGGGGTTTGAAGATTTGCTCCTCCCCTCTTCTCATCCCTTCGCCCTGGGCTGTTAGAGTCCCCGAGAGAGTTTTATAAAGGAATGCTTTACATGTGAATGCGGCTAATTGACTCTGTTTACCAAATAATGATGGATAATAGCCCCATCTCCCTGGGAAAGGGCTTACAACATCAAATCTTCAAATCTTCTTTCTTCCTCTTTAGGGCCAGCTTTTCAGACTTGTTTGTTTTGATTCAGGGAGTAACCTTGTTAGAGCATAAAGATTTCTCTCTGGACCAACAAAGGAGGTTTTTCATGATCTGAGTATTATTTGCTGATATTTTGTTTCACAAACCCCACTAGACTCAAATAATTTTAAGCAGAAAGGACTTGATGGTGAATATTTGAATGTACTATAATGTAAGTTAAATGCAGCGATGGCATACACATGGAAGACAGCAAATGCCCACTGCGTAACCTACAGATTACTTGGGGACATTCATTCAACCACTATTATTGAGCCATTAGTGTACAAGTGACTCTGGCTAGGTGTGAGTAAAGGAACCGTGAAGAAAGATTAAAGGAAGGACCTTATGTAAAATCATACCGAGGCAGGAATTAGTGAGAAATTCACACAAATATAAATGAAGACAAATCTTACCAAGGAAGGAGATGGCCTAATCTGGAGGATGGGGGTGATTTCCCAGAGGAAGTGGTATTTTTCTTGGTGTCTGCTCTTGAGTCCTCATTGACTGGCTGGGTGGGGGTAGTGTAGGAAATGCCTCAAATGGAAAGGAAGGGAGGGCACAGTTCAAGGGGGAGGAAGTAGTGGAGATGCGGCTGTAGAAGTAGGACCCAGAGAAGGCGCTGCCCTAGGAGTTAGAGAATTCTCTGCTCTTTGTCCTCTAGCACCTGCGAACATGTGTTTTCAGTCTTGGCTGACACGATTTGGTTTAGTGCTGAGTCAGGCACAGTTGGATAAAGGAAGAGGACAGACAGCAACCAAAATATTTTTTTGAGAAGTTTGGCTTTTTAAAAAGGGAACGAAGAAATTATAGTGGTGGATGTGAGGGAAATTGTGGGCGATAGAGGGCTATTTTTAGATAAGACAGACTTCAACATTTAAAAATATTAAGATGGAACCATTTGAGTGACATAGGTTGAATGTACAAAAGACACCAGGAAGATTAAAAGTACCCCACGACCAGGATGTGAAGCAGCATTGGATATATCTGAGGCAAGGGAGGGATACTTGCTCTATTTAAAATTGAAAGAGTTGCTTTTCAAAGTGACTTTGATAAGCCCTAGCTGTGGAGCACGAAGCTGAGCGCTCCATTTTCTCCTTTGCAGCCTGGTTGTTGTATGAGAAAGACGACTTGAGGGAGCCTTGTGGAAGTTTATGGACATTGCAGGAGGGTGAATGGACTGTTAGGACAGGGGGGAAGCATTGACTACATGTCCGGTAGGACTTTGCACAAGCAAGAACCTGATTGAAACAAGGTAAAGTTTGCAGGTTATCAACAGGCAAGAATTAGAGGGGTGAAGAGAAACTGCAGTTTGGGTCAGGGGATAGAAGTGTCATAGGTCTGGGACAGGCGTCCATGAGGGCCGAGGTGGTTGCCGGGCCTTTGCTCTTTGGGAGGAGAGCGTAGCAGACTTAGTTAGTCTCAGGAGCCTGACTTTTTGGTTATGTGTTTGAGGAAGGGTGACAGGATGAGATCACATGATTTAATGACATTTAATTTTTTTCCCCTGATGTATCACACTACAAATTCTTAGGTTAAAGACTGAACAAACAAAATACTTTTTTTTTTCTTGTGTGTGGCAAGGAAAGATCACACAAAGTAATCAACTTCAATGAAACCACAGATGAAAGCCTAGATAACAATCTCGTTTAGAGTTGGAAACCACTAAAACCATTTTTTAAATAGTATCCTTTTTGCTTCTGGCTTTCAGATAGTCTTAGAAGTAACAAAGCATCCTGCTGAAAACCCATAAAGAAAAATAGTAGTTCAGGTAATCTTAAAACAATCTAGTTAGAGCCTATAAAAATGCAGGCCTAATATTACCCGATAACCATAGTAACTTTACAGAAAGATCAGGGAAAGAGAAATGACTGAAAAGTAAGGTAAATGCTTACATCTAGAACTTGTGCTATAGTGAAAGGCACAGGGCTATGAGTCCTTCCCAAATACTCCTGCCAATTTCGAAGCAGTTTCTAGCTTACATTCATAGAAATTTCTGTCAGACAAAACCAGTATGATATGTCTTTGTCTGCCTCATCTGATATAACTCATGCCAGGCAACTTCTGGCTCTTTCCAAAACCAAAATGACCATAAAATGTAAATATTTTAAATCATTTCACGAAGTCGACACAACCGTGACAGCACGGCTCAAGTCAGGGAAGAGGATGTGAAGAGCTGTTGCAGGAGGTGGAGAATGCGAGGTAAATGTGGTCAGGTGAAGGGGTGTAATCTTGAAGGAGTTTAATGACAACATGTGTTTTATTGTAATACATTAAAAAATAAGCATATGCTGTTTTTTTTTAAATCACACCTCGTGCCTTATTCAAAGGAAACAATCTGCAGGTAGCAAATGACCCATGGCATAATCTAGTATGAAAAGAATGGGTTGAGCCAATTAAAATATCCCAAAATTTTGATGAAGAGGTAATTATGCAATGGTGAATGAGGACATGGAAATAGTGTTTCAAGAAAAAACAGTATGTAAAATCAATGCCAAAATGTAGAATACAGGATATGGAATCACCAATTAAGTATCATGAGAAACTGTGACAGGCAGTGACAGGAAGCAGCAGATACAAGGTCCAGACAGATGACCGTGGTGGATAAGAATATCCTGGGTTGAGAGAATGAAGTGACTCCTCTCTCGAGAGACACAGTCAGACACGTGCCAAGACTTGTAGATAGTTGCCCTGGATCAGAATTGAATTTCACTGTGTTTGAGATAGAACCCTGAGGATCACCGAGTTTCCAGGAATATTCATGCATTTCCTATTTCCTTAGGCAAGATAGGCTTAGCAGGTGTTATTTCTGGAAATCCAAAGTCTCTGTAGAGTGCCGATGATTTTCTCTTTGAGGTGGCCAAAAGATGAGAGAGATATCTGGAGGTCGACATGGGGGAGCAGCCCGTGGAGGCGTACCGAAAGGGGCTTGGGAACATGGGCAGTCTCACTGTGGCCTCTCAGTTTCTAAGTCTTTCTAGCTGCACATGAAAAATCAGCTTTTTTGTAAGTATATTAAGGCAGCCAACATAGAACAACTCTACATATAATTGCCATTCAGTATCTGAATGAGTGAACCGAAGACAGTGTCTGTTGGAATGTCTCTTTTGTTAGGGAAGAAGGTACAGTTAAAAGAGGTGCATTTCATTCAACCCTCAAGATTCTAAAGATGATGGGAAAAGAGAGTGGGATGTGCATATCAGTATGATATATCAATGAATTTCAGATCTTAGAGCCTGGGACATCTGAAACTTTTATCTAGGTTTGGAATGCTAGTAGTTTGACATGTATGAATCACTTGTTCATATTATTTTCTCTTCGTGTACTAGTATAGCTAATATAAGTGATAAACATACTTTGTTTATAGAGCAAGATAAACACAGTAAATTCTTAGTTAGAGTAGTTCCTGTATATCTGTGTGGAACTCATTCTAAGACACCTGTCCATGAGGTATTTGACGCTACAGATGGTATTGAAATCTGGACATAGTAGTTTTTCATATATATATATATATATATATATATAATATATATATATATATATATTATATATATATATATAATGCAAACCTAAGATAAAACTGAATTTATCATTAAGTCTAAGTAAGATATTAATAAACAGAACTTAGAAAAATGTAGAACAATATGCTGGCCATAACAAAAACTCCAGCAACATGATTCCTGTGCTTTGAGTCTGTAACTAAGTAAAACACTGGTACATGAGACGAGTGCTTGGATATGGGCAGTGCAGTGCTATGAAAGTCAGTCTGATAGACAAGACGGCTCCTAGGGTTCTGATGAGCAACTATTAAGCAAGTAGTAGAAACCTGATAGATGTGCACTTTTCATTATCAAAATAATTTTAAATAATCAAATTATAAATACATGACCACCTCCTAAGTCCACTGCTCACATCTTTATGTTGACAGCAACCATGTATAGAGAGACTCATTTGAGGTTGAAAGGAGAGGAGGGGAAGGATTTGTAACTTTGCCAGAATATGTATGTACCCAAAAGGCTCAACATCAATGTAAACTTTAAGTTTTGCACTTATACATATCAATAAAAGGGAGAAAAAGACTTATTTGAAACCTACCTTACATTAAGAGAAATCAAAATTAGTAGCAACCAAACATATAACAGACTAAAACCCACACTTTCTTATTATAAAATAAAATGCCTAAAATCAAAGTACATACTGAAATATTATATTAAAATGGTAACTAATTGACATCCAATAAGGGACTCTATTTTTTCCATATTTCCCTTCTATACATCTAAGAATTTAGTTGCACGGAAACATAAAATAAAGTTTGCCATTTGATTGGCTGATTGATGGATTGATTTGATACTGCCACTGTGTTTAAAAGTGTGCCCTCGCTGTATTAGTCACTGTGGAACAACATAGTCCACACTTGTAACTTAAAGAGGAGAGATTTTGGCTTACAGTTTTAGTGGATTGAATCTATGGTAAATCAACCCCAAGGCAGAAAATGCAAGGCAGAGCAACATGGCAGAGTGAACCTGTTAACTCCCTAGCCACAAGGATGGAGAGAGACAAGGGCAGTATAGGGCCAAGAATACACATCCAGGTCACACTGCCACTTTTACAAGTGGAGAAAGAGTCAGCTGGCATTTGTAACAAGTAGAAATTTGGAACATTTAGGAGTTCCTTTAGATCCACAAAATAATGTTTTATCCCAGTCCTTAAAATACGTATGCCAAATGTGTTTAGTCCCTCTCTAAGCTTAACCAGAGCCTTAATAATGCCAGCAATGCTGAGCAGTCCAAGTCTAAAATTCCTGAATCTCAAGGTGAACTCTCAGCTGTAAGCCCCTGTAAAAACAAAAGGGTCGAGTGTGTGCGAGGTACAATTCAGTGTAAGAATTCCACGTCAAAAGGGAAGAATAGGAAAAAAAAAATGGGACTGGAGCAGAGAGAAAAACCAGCAAAGCAAACATTAAATCCTGTAGTCCCATGTCCAGCACCGAGGTCAGGGTATAGAGAGGTGTGAGATCCAGAGGGATTCGGTAGTCCTGCCCCTGTGACTTAGCCATTTTCTGCCTTCTCTCGTGCAGCCTTCTCGGTTGAAGTTCCATGTTCTGGCATTTCCAACTGTTGTGGTCTCACAACTTAACACAACTTAAGATACTGCCATTTCAAGGGCACACGGCCCACCTTCCCAGGCTTCCTTCTGAAATCTGAGAGGAAGTCTTCATGACACAGCAGTTACTGTCTTCTGCACTCCTCTAAGCCCAGAACCTGGTTCATGATGACAAAGTCCGCTGGCTGTGTAAGCAGTAGTTGTATCCCAGGGACTGTGGCTTCTCTGTCCTCTAAATGTGTAGGTAAGTGGGTGGCTGACATCTAGGAAACACTTCAGGTCACTCCACATGAGCTGGGATCCCTGGACTTTATTTTAAGCCATGTCCTTCAAAGTTGTTTACCGCCAAACTAATACACCCTTGAACCTACAGTGGAAGGGGGTCTGGCAATTTCCTAAGATGCTTTCAAATCGTATTTCCCACTGTCCTGCTATGAAAACACTTGCTTTTTCTGAAAACTAATCATTTCATTAACCATGATTTAGTAGTCCAGCCTTGCAGGTGCTTCCTTTCTGATGAAACTACAAACTTGCATGTGCTTTTGACCCCCCCTTTTTAAAAATAAATAAATAGCTGCTAGCAGTGCCCAAGCCACAGCTTTAATGGTTGGCTGTCTGGAAATTTCTTCTGCCACATCAGTTAGTCCAACAGTCTTAACCTCAGTGTTCTGTACTATTAGGACAGGAGCAAAATGAAGACAACTTTTCTACCAGAGTGTAACACACATGGTCACTAGTTCAGTTGCAACAGAGTCCTTGTTCCAAGCCAAATCCTCCTGAGCCTGGGCTTCTTGCATTCACCTTTCGGTCAACATTTTGGTCTCTGAGCTCTAATCAGAATCATCCATCAAGCTCTATTTCAGCAATGTAGGGCTTCTCTGAGTCACTTTTCAAACCTTTTCTAAATTCCAAAGGTTTGGTTCCATAGTTATAGTCATAGCAAGGCTGTCTTCCCACTGCCACCAGATCCTAACCATCAGTGTTCTCTATTAGACTGTCCCATTATTGAGATTAAATACCCAACACTGTCACCTTAAATGAGGAAATGTTTATACCGGTTCCCTATTCTAGGAACTTAGCCCAAGCTTAGCGAGCACTGAGGCAGAGATTGCAGGGCACAAAGATGTGTCAGATGACAGCTGCTTGGACATGGCAGCAGGGAGACATAGAGAGATGTGACAGTGCAGGGTCAAGACTGTCCCCTTCCATATTGTACCTCCACTGACCCGTCCCCTTCAACCAGGCCCTATCTGCAAACATAAGACTCCTTAGGCACATCGTAATGCTAAATCATAAACCTCTATGTCAAAGCCCACTAGGTAAGACTTTTCAGAAGTCCTGGTATAGTATCTTGAGAAAAAGGTCGCTTTATGCATTTTGTTGGTTAAACTGCAAATTCATCAGGTGATAGGACGTGGAGCACTAGGTAGGAAACAACTATACTTGAGGTGAATCTAGGTAAATGCTTCTTTCTACATGTTGGTACAGTGACTAGGAGCTGTGAATTCATACTTGATTTTGAACTTCTCAGACAAAAAAGGGTTTTAATGGAATTCTAGAGAACAGTAAACATAACCAAAGCTAATTCACAAAATCAAGATTTATTGACAGAATATGATTAGTAAACAAACAAAGCAATAAGAAAGTGACGTGCTTGATAAACACTGAGAAGCAAGGAAAACAGAAGCAAATCCTTTTGAGAAATCAAGGAAAAAAGGCAGAGAACTGAAGTAGATTTGATATTATGGAAACTTTCTGTAACTCGTTACAACATGTTACCATGACTGCTACAGGAAATAAGTAGAATCTCTGATACCCATTTGTTAGTCAACCATAAAGGGATTTTAAATTATAATTTAAATATATTTAGCTGAAAATTCTTTTTCAAAAGCTGATGAGGGTGGAATAGTGGGGATCGGGGGTGGGGGAGTGAAGGAGGAGGGTGCAGCAGGGCCCCTACGTGGGTGAAGGCGTGTGGTCATCTATCTGAGCACAGAATCCTCAAGCTCCGTGTAACCATTGTATATCACATACGTACACTGATACATATTGGAGGGAAAAAGTTGATATGTCCACCAAGTGTTTTGTACTTCGCTGCAGTCACCATGCTGCACAAAGGATCTGGAAGTTATTTCTTTTACCTGACTGTAATGGTGCACGTTTCAATCAATATCACCTTAACCTCACATGAACTATTACCTCACCCCTGTTACAGCAGCTATGAGTTGGGTTTGGTGGCACACCGCATGCTTGTGACTCCAGCACTCTAGGAGGGAGGCTGAGGCAGGAGGATCCT
Source organism: Ctenodactylus gundi (assembly GCA_004027205.1). Lineage (NCBI taxonomy): Eukaryota > Metazoa > Chordata > Mammalia > Rodentia > Ctenodactylidae > Ctenodactylus > Ctenodactylus gundi. Next base: position 108,084 of record PVKB01002389.1, on the reverse strand, counting down.
AAGGAAAAGTTCAACCTGGTTAATTTAGTGACTTACCAAGATCCTATCTTAAAATAATACATTTTTAAAAAGGGCTGATGATATAGCTGAGTGCAAACACCCTGGGTTCACTCTCTGGCACTAAAATAAATATGAAATGTGATCAATATGAAACAGGTGAAAGGTAGCAAGTGTTGGTGACGATATGATGACAAGGAAATTCTGTGTATTGCTGGTGGAAGTAGAAACTTGATAATCACTATTTCCTCAAAAAACTAAAAGTCATAACTGTCATCTTACCAGCTAATGTGGACATCTCCAAGAGAAGTGAGATTGGTACTTTGAGGAGATTCTGTACTCACACAGGCACTGCAGTGCATTTGCAAAGGCCTAGATAGGGAGCCCACCTACATATCCATCAGCTGCTGAGTGAATCAAAACTATGATCACAATGGGACATCGTTCAGCCATTAGAAAGGAAATAAATGACATCGCATCAGATAACCTAGATGGACATGGATTACACTAAGTTGAGACAGAATGAAGCAAGCCAGGTACACAAAGATGAGCATTACGTGATCTCACACAGGTGTAGAATCTCAGCATACTGATTTTATAGCAGTGGTGAGTAAATAGTACCAGAACCTCGAGCAGTTGATGGGGTTTGTAGCTCGTACAATGGTAGTCACAGAAAACAAAGCACTAAGCTAAGAGATCCATTGCGCAACACAGTACTGAGCAGTGGGGACAGTGCACTGTCCAAGGATGCAGGGAGAATGGACGTTAAGGGCTATGACCTCAAAAGCATAACTGTGATAAGTGATACACTTGTCACAATAACCAGCTAGATTTATACTTGCCCCACCATGTACAAAGGTATCATGTGTGCATGATAAATATATACAATCTGATCAGTCAATTTATAAAACAATAATGAAAATTTACTGATGAGTAGTTAATAAAGTTATAGTGAATCAAAAGTCAAACCTTCATAATGGCTGAATATAAGTATACAATTTTTTTCTTGAATTGCACAGACCTTCTGTGATATATTAAATGACATAAGAGATCTCCTGCACTCTTAACTTTCTATTATTCTGGCAATCCACACAGTTAAATATGAGAATCTGTTTGTTTTGCCTAACAAAAATTCATGGACTGACATAATATCAAGTGCATGAAAACAGGCAAAATAAAAAAATAACTATTGAAATGTAAAAAGGAGCTGAGAATAAAGTTTTAAAGATAAGTAGATTATAAAAATAAACTCTGCTTCTTACAGAAAATCTAAAAACTTTATTGTCATATTTCTAGTATATCAACTCACCAAGTGACCTGTCATTGATATGGTTAACTAATCACCTAGTAATTAGAGGAAAGTTCTATTAGGCTCTGATCTAGTTGTAAACAGGACTGAAGGGTTGGTTCTTGCAAGGAGGCCAACCTGTAATGTGACATAATATAATGGAATGGAGAATGATTTAATGTGAATATTTCACACTTAAATTCTGAAAAAGCAAACTTCCATAACCTGGAAAAGTGCAGCTGCTGGTCATGCTGGTGACTGAAGAGCTACAGCCACCCGTAACAATGACTTCTATTTAATTTATTCTGCTGTGATCATTTGTTCTGCCAATTTAACTTTATTTGAATTCTAGGAATAGACTTTGAATTAGGCTGAGGGGTAGATGACTCCATTTGTTTCCGCACAGGACTTTCATTTACTGAACACGTGTAATGTGCATGCCTGTCCTGGAATTCTGATCATTAGAAGTTTTCACTATAATTCTTTGCATCAATTTCAGGTTCTTTTTTAAACTTAACTCAGAAAAGAGCTGAAAATCACATAAAACCTAATTCCTTTAGTCCAGGATACACAAAATAAAGTCTTTGCCATCTAGACAAGATACGTATGTGCACAAAATCCTCAACTTCATTGTACACCTTAAATCTTGCACAATACATATCAATAAAATGGGGGAAAATAATGGGAAATATTTCTCCTTGTGTATTTCTATTACAATAAGTGACATTGTATTGTGTTTGACTCTCATTTCTTTCATTAGCCATGAAGTCCATCATGAGAGTCAGTAAATGTAAACATGTATTAAATATGTATTTTCATTGCTATAGTGAGCCTGCAAACCTTTCCATGGATATAACACACGATCCTTTCATCTTTATATTTTCCTCTAGCATTTAAGGCAACTCATAGTAACCTTTGAAATGTGAGTTAACTTGTTCTGTGGTTGACCTGGAATCAACTGACAAGGTAACCTGCCAACCTATGTAAAATTGGAATGATATTATATGTTGCCTCCATATTATGTAAGTTTCAGGTCCACAGATGTGTTATTTTGTTTATATTTATTCAATTCTACTCATAGCTCAGAAATCTATCTTCTTCATAGTTTCAAAAAATGTTAGTGTTATGTACAAAACTATGTCTCCGTCTTCCATAAAATCTTATGTTTAAATCAGACCTATGTGTCAAGATAGTCTTTAAAGAGGTAATAATTTAGATTAAAAGATATTGTATGTCAACAATTAATATCTATTAGTTAGAGGGTGACCTACTAATCTTTTTGTAAGGAAAAACAGGCTCATCTAACTTCTACTTGCCAACCCATCATTCCACCTATAGTTGCTATTGTCACTGAGTTTCATATTTCTAATTGAAACTACTCACAAATACATGGAATAAAGCACATGTTATAATTTCTGAGATCTTCAGAATGAGACCATTAAAACTAATTTTCACATAGAAGGGTAATTTAAACAAATCTATTATTATAAATATTTCATGCATTTTAAAGATTATTCTTCCCAGGTAGTGAATGAATGTAAGAGAAATATTCATTTAGAGAATGTGTTTGTTTAAAAGAATTTCTTAATGAACTAGTTCTGAAAGGGGTCAGAGTTCAATGAAACTATAATATCCACCATGCAAATATGAGAGAAATCTCTTTTTTTCTTTTTTCTTTTTTTTTCTTTTTTTTTTTTTTGCTTTTAAAGTGTAAAGATAAATCAGTTGGAGATGCAGCTCAAATAGGTTAACAGTCACAATTTTATTTCTCCTCTTGAATTTTTTTTTTAAAGAAAAGGAGAAGAGTGATTAAAGAGCTGACCCTGAGGTGAAAACCTCCGTAGGAAATGGTGTCTTTACAAGTTTCATGAATTTGCCTTATAGCTATAGTAAATCTCAGACAAGCCAAAACAAACAAAAAAGAAGAAAAAAAATCACAAGAAAAGATCTACTAAAAGGAGACATTGAAACCTGTAGTGCATTTCTGTCACCCACTGCCTTAAGTAGATCACTAGAGCCTCGGACAACCTCATTGGGATCTAAAACCCACAGGAAATACCGTAGACCTGCATTTCAACAGAATGTACCTTAGAGTGGCACCTTGAATGAGGAAAAAATAAGGTTTTCTTTAAAGTGCACATAAATGATATAAGAGAGTTGAGGTGTAAGGAAAAGCAAATGTTCAGAAGAAAAGATGAGACAGCGTTCTTCTCATTTCTTGTCTTAGGTTGCCTACAAAGAAGTACGGCATTAACTTAGTGCCTTGTTTTAAGTAGACCTCACATATTTGAATAGTGAATGCTTGGTATGGATTTTGAGAAGGGTTGAGTCAAGAGAGTCAAGCCATTTGAGATTTCTTGTAAACACGCTGAAGAGAATCTATGAATGCTAGTTAGATATGACTGACTTACAGGAGTTTACATGTTGCCTTCTCAAGCAAGATCTGTGCCAGGCATTGACTAATCTTTAAGGTTTCATAGATCAGCACCCGCATTCCCCTTGTGAAGTAGATACATTCATTTATTTTTATGTAAAAGTAATGTGCTGAGAAAGTACCAAATACCTTCTTATTGCCAGATAACTTATATTAAAGTGCAAACCTTAAACGTAGTCCTACATATACTTATTTTTCATAGAGAAATATGTTGAAATCTACTCTTAATTTCAACTTATTTAAATGTTAATTGTATCTACATAAATTATTTTTTGTCCTTTTATCCAAAGTCTTATGAGGCTCAAGAAGCTTCTAAATATCAAGTCATGTTAGCAATAATCCACAAATTTCTGACTTCCTTTCTACCTTAGACTTGTACACATAAGACCTCCAGTCTGGAAAGTACCAAGTGTTTCCTTCAGGGGACAGTTCGCAAGCCTGTCTCTTTCACAGGACCGCTGCACATTTGTTTTTCTCTAGTGTCAATCTGTTTTCTCTGTCTTCTAACGCTAGAATCAACTACTGAAACATTACTCTTGTTAACTACTTTCTACTTTATCTTGACACTGTTGTTAATGTCCTCCAAGCCATCAGCACTGAGGGTGCCAGAATCTTGCTTTGTTTTGTGAAGAATTGGTTAAAAAAAGAAAACAGTCTTCAACTTTATCCTTTACTCTGTTGCTCTCGGGCAACAAATTTATGTCCAGAGATTTACTAAGTTTCTCATAAAAATATTCCCTGCCTTGTCAGCTATGCAAAAGTTCCAGATCAGTTTTCATATCCAATAAAAAGAAAGAGAGAGAGAGAGAGATGCCACGTTGCCCCTGGGAGCCTTCAGACTTTCATAATCCCAGCTTAGATCCCGCACAACAGAGTGAAACTATCAATTTCTTGTTTCTTTGTTCAGGAAAATTCAAATCTCCTTTGCGTATTTCTGACTTCAAATATACAGATGCTGAAAGGGAAAGGGGAGGCCGGGCGGGTCGAGCGGTCCATCTGTTCTCCTCACTAATAAGAGGCCAGGGCCAGTCATCAGGAGTAGATTCCACACTAGCCAACAATCTGCTACCAGAACAGCAAAATTAGTAAGAAACAAGGTAAAAGATAGCTGATCAGACACCCAGTTCTGTGTTATTTTTAACAGCAACTTCCCTTGAAAGCTAAAATTCTTAGAAGATATATATGTATGTGTATATGTGTGTTCATCCAGATTAAAAATTAATAATTAAGAGTTATATTGAATTACCAGAGCCCGTGCTTTATCTTCCTTTTTGGCTGTTCTACTGATGCAAACCAGATAATATCCATGTTCCTGGATTTGGCTGTGGTTTGTGTAATGTATTTTTTCTAATCCTTCTGCAAAATTAAAAATCTATTGTCTGGTCTGTTTTCAAGGTCTTGATGCTAAATGGGTGTGACTTGTCCCATAAAGACGGACAATAAAATGTCATGAAGAGACTTCAGTATAAACCAAGTGGCACACAGTATGTACACACATGTGTGTGCTTTGTCAGTTAAGTGGTACCACTGTTCTATCAGAATGTGAAGAGCAGCTTCACAAAGTTATTTGAAAGGTCAGTTCTTTCCACTCTTCATATCATGGTGCCTATCTGAATAGGGACTGCCCCAAAACTCCACAAAGACAAGTGTCCAGAATGGAAGATAAATTGATGTATTATGTACCACCAGTTAGGAAATACTTGATAAATTCAATGGACAATGGGTCACACAGAAGTCCAAAAATGGGTGGTTTCCTGAAGTTCAGACTTAAGAGTTTGTGCAAAGTGGTGGGTTATTGCACTCAAGAGATTTCTAAAATCTAGTAATAGTAAACAACTCATATTATAGAGATTGCTTTGTTCTAAGTTCAATATATAAAACATGCTGACGAATGTGGTGAAAATTAAATTAGCATGAAAAATTGAGTCTTACCTATAGGTAACGGCTAAGAGACGTGATTACATAGTGTGTGGGCTGCTCATAGAATAGTCAGTACAAGCAAATTGGGAAGAAGTAGATGCTAATTCAAATAGTGAAACTGGGTTACCAATTTGATTTTTTTAACCCGTCTTTCTACTTTTCTTGCTTCTCAGTACTTGATCTAAAAAAGTAGAGGTTTATAAAAAGTAACTGTGAGGATCCTTCTCATCTCAAAAAGCCATAAAACTAATCTATTAGAAGATTTGAACATAGGTTTTGAGAGTTTAATACCTGAAAATGGGGGAAAAAAGCAATAGTGTTCCAATAGAGAAAAAGAAATTACAATACTCATTATGATATCTGCATAGGATTATAAAAGAAAAAAGTGGCTCTTTCTAGATCTACTTTTCAAAGCTAAATCTGGCATAAAACTGAATAATACTGATACTATGATAATAATAACAGAATAGAGAGGAAATGTTCTGAATGCGAGACACAGACCGTTCCCAACACTCACTGAAAGGACAGGAACAACACAGGGTTTGGCAGGCTCATTTGCCAGGATGATTGAACCTCACCTTTCTTTTCTTTATATCCAAAAATCTGCCTTTCAGTGTCACGAATTCTTAGGTTCAGCCTAGTGATACCTGCAAATGTTTGTACTGGGTTTCTCTTCGAGAGATACCTACAGAGGTCTGAGGGAGCAAAGATCTTCGCAGGAGGAAATTCCTGTAAAAATAGCAAATTGCAGTGCCCTCCCCCAAGCCACACCTTTTGTTCTTTCTTTCATAGGCTGCAGGTACTTCTCAAATGCTTTAGGCGGAAATGTACTGCTCCTCAAATAATGCAAATATATATGATTAAATATATTTAAAAGACTCAATAGATGAATGTGACCATCAAAAAGGCACCTGTCTTTCATAAGTATTCCATGTCTGATGGAGGAATCTAAATGGAAAAATAATAATCATGAAAATATATTAAAATAGGCAGTTAAAAGAGCCAGTTGGCATTTGAGAACTGGCATATCTGTAATTCTGATGGGTATAAATGAATTGAGACCTATGTAAGGATGTAACTCTGGTTGGATGTGTGCTCAGTGTGTGTGAGATCCCAAGTTCAGTCACCAGCACAAATACACACACACACACACACACACACACACACACACACACACACACGGGCGCAGTGAGAGAATGGGGGGGTAGAGAGAGAGAGAAACATACAAAGGAAATCAGAGAAAAAAGAGGAGAAAAAGCAAGCTAGAGTTGTGTTTATACTGCAGTCCATATTTCAGGAAGAGGAAATATTTTGTTGAAATTGATAAATTCCACATAAGGTAACTAATTAGCTTTGGAAAGAAGATCGAGAAGGCCTAAGAGACATAAATGTTTAGGTGTAACAACAGATGACTTATGGTTTGGATGGTTTTACTTGAGTTTTCCTACATAGGGAAGATATGCAATGGATTAATAGCATTTATTTAATTTGGGTCTAATAGATTTTAGCTGAAAATTTCTCTACAGAGTCAGATTCTTAATGTGGATCTGGTTGGTTCCACAAAACAAACTTTTAGCCACTGGTAAAACCTCTTTGTTAGATTTTATTTCTTAAACGATTCCTTTGCAGGTTTCATTGTTGGTGGTGGGGGTGGTAGTGGTAGTAATAGTGGTTGCATTCCTCCTGCCTCGGCATCCCAGAGTGCTGGGATTATAGTCATATGTTACCATACGTGACTCCAAGGGCTTATGGTATAAGTCACTCTTATCTTGGATAAAGATTGTGGAAGTTTCTTCCATTTATGACAACATCATTGTTGTTAACTTTTTATGTTTTTGCAAATGTATAATGTTCTTCATTACTCAAAGTAAAAGCAAATATTTGCCAATAGTCATATCACAGATATAATTATGACTCATGGAATTACACAACCGTCATTGCAATGTGTTTTTAACTTCTTTTTATTACCCTTATTAAGAAGAAACCCCTTTTGATATCTCAACCCATCAAGTGCACAGTCATGTTTGTTGTTTTCTTATTTAGCACTAATAGCTCATTTCTATTTGATATATGTAGTCTTGTGTGGCATTTCCTATCCCAGAATTTTCCTGCCATAATTAAGTCAAATTTGGAAGATAATTTCAATTGTTCTGGTCACAAATGCATTATATCATCAAAGGCAAAATATAATAACATCACGTACTCATGATAAAAGTTTCCAAGCACACTTGTTGATGATCTTATCTTAATAATGTTTCTTATGGAATAAGAAAGAAAAGAATAGAACACGTTAAAGAAATGTTCTTCAAATTACTTTTTTTTGACACCCTTTGTGTAATAACTTTGAAAGAACTTTACTCATTTTAATTGATAGGTCAGTTGTAAAGCATGCAATTTTTGGCACAATGCGTCATTCTTTTAAATCTTCCCAACCCCTTAACTGCATGACTACTTTATTGACTATCAAATTCATTTTCTCACAACTGGAAATTTTACTTTATTTCTTTCCCCCCTTCAAATGAGCCTTGCATCACAGAAATTGATTCTGTTGAAATATATACTTCATATTACAAATTATTTAAGTAACCCTGTAGAAGACAGTGAGTGAAAGCCGTGGCATACACAAAGAAGGGAGCAAAGGCACACTGGAGTCAGAGAAGTGGAAAAAATACAACAGATCCCTAGGTGAGCGAGCAACATTTAAAAACCTACGGTATTGTGATGTCTACATTTTCCACTGCAGTTGTTTGCATTTCAATTGTATAAGCCTCATCTAACATCTTGTAAAAATTTTCACTCTCTTTTACAGTATCTTTGTAGTAAAATATATACCTAGATAAAATTTATTTAGAACTTTCTTGTTCAAATAGCTATATATGTATGCTTTATAAAAACCCTTCCAGACTACATTAACATGATCAGTTCATTAGAAGTAATACTAAGTAAGATGATGCCAGCAGCTGCTCTGGAAAGCTTCCTAAACCCCAAGCATCAATCTAAGCATTGACTACTTATACTCCCTCTTCATCTGTTTGTGCGTAGAATAACCACCAAGGCTGGAAATGTCAATAGCACCTAATAAAGAATTCACTGATACTACAATACATTTAAAACTAACATGGACCGTTCAGGCTTCTAATCACATTATATTTTAAAAAACCTTATGATGTAAGCAACAATTACTAACCAAAATTTATCTGTAGAAAAGTAAATATAGTTGATTTATTTCCTTTCCCAAGTGACCAATAAGTTGTCAGTTTAGGACTAATTTTGGCTTGGACTTTCCAGAGAAAACCATAATAAACTTGTTGTAATTTTGATAGATAAATTGTCTTAAAAATAAGTAAATTTTTATTAGCAGTTCATCCTTTCAGGAGATTAAAAATGTATGTTAATAAAGATTTTTAGAAGTTTAAGACTATTCTTCATCAACTCATCTCCAGTTTAGCTAGGGAACAAAAAAAAACAAAAACAAAAACAAAATCCCACAGATGTTAAAAAGAGTAAAAACAGAGACAGAATTAGATGTGCAGTACTGAATGACAGAAATTAAACTATTGTTCAATGAGACCAGGAAGAAGTAGAATTAGAGAGCCTTCAAGCTGTTTAGAATGGCCTTGTATTTACGTTTCTAGATTTAGATCAATCTTTTCATTTACAGATGTTGCAACCAAATTGCAGCCTACTTCTGTGACATGCTTAGGTCAAACACTTAACCAGAAGGCAAGATGAGACACACTCCAGGCTGGCCTCAGGGTGAGCCATTGCCTTGGGTATTGGATTGTCCCAGCTCTTGGTTTTCCCTGAGCCTGTCACCTGATGAGATATAGTGGCCACATCACTGGCAGCTTATACACTCTGGCCTTGGATTGGACCAAACCCTGCCCTGTCAACAGAGTCCTCTTCAGGAAAAACAGCATGGTAGTAGGGACAAAATCAGGTACAGGTCTTGGGAAGATCTTATTTAGGTGAAAGGTTTCTTCCTATTTTTGTCACTCACCTGGCTTTCCTTCTTCCTGTTCTACCCAAGCTGACCTAGTCCTGGTGCTCTGATTCTTCTTTATTGACTACTGGGAAACTTTTCATCTGTCTCTTGTTTCTGAAAGTCTTATTCAACCCTGCTCCTACCACTTACAGCCTTTGTCAAGAAAATATATGGACTTGGATAGATAAACGAATTTTCAACAAATAAACATGCACTTTTATTCATAGATAAGAAACTAAAATTTCAACTGATAATTGTTCTGAAAATAATTTAGAAATGTAATGTAAAGTAATAAATAATGAAGCCAGGTGGTGGCACACACCTGAAATCCCAGCACTCAGGAAGTTGAGTTAGGAGGATAGCTATGTGTTTGAGGTCAGTCTGGGCTATATAGTGAGTTCAGGAAGAGCCTGAACACGGAGCCAGATCCTTCAAAGCAAAGCAGGACAAAACAAAACAAAACAAAACAAAACAAACAAAACAAAATAAAAACCAAGTATACATCTCAGCTGGACAAATCAAAAAACAAATAGAATCTAGAATCCTGCTAATTTTGTTAATATAGTTTAGTAAATATAATAATTTACTTGAATTTCAAGTCAATATGGAAAAGATAAACCTTAGGATGAAAAGTATTGATATAATGGTCCTCACTTTGTTGAAAATTGTACCTGTAGTTCAGTTTACATTTATTAATATTGAAATCTCATGTGGAAAATGAACTTATTAAACAACTACAAATTTATTAGAAATTTAATAATATTGCTATTTGGAGTCAGAATTTCAACATGATTACTAAACTTCTTTAATCATTAGGGATAGATTTTTTTTTTTTGGTCTAAATGCAGTCCAGCGGAACTCATCTCTCTCCTTACAGTTTTCCCCTTCTCCCAGCTCTTACTCATCGGTCAAATTGCACAGTCAGCAGAATGATAATGTAGACAAAGCCAGGAAAACACTCTTGACAGGAGAGAACCTGAGCTACTGTGAATCTCATCATTTGTCAGAAGAACTTTAGCTGATATTTTATTCCCAGCTGACATCCTCACATCAGAGCCCTTTCAAGGAGACATTCTGGACGCCAGGAGCCGGAAGGGACATGAGAGAAGTGATAGTGTAATGTGCTCATTTGACAGACGGAGAATTAAGGACCTAAGGAGGATGGTAGGGAGTTACCTTCTGCTCTGTGCCTGCAGTAGACAGCTAAGACTAGGAATCCCCTTCCCTGGCCCTCAATTCTTGCTCCTTTTTGTTAAGTTGAAACTAAATCACACATGGTTCAAACTAATATGGCAAACTAATCCCATTTGTCACTTATATTTTTAATCTTTCCAAGGATAATTTTTTTCCAACCTCTTTCTTCTTGGAATTTGAACTCATTTTCACTTCAAACTGGTTAGATTTCCCAAAAAAATAATAAATGCAGAAATTAACTATCCATAAAACATCTTATCAGCAGTCTGCAAGCCCTGAGATGAAGCTGATAAGAGACAGCAGCTGACACTGGGAGCTTTCGTTTCTAAGCCTTTTCCAGTTCATCCCTTTAAGCTACCAAACGTACGCTGCCACATAACGTCAGGAGCATACTTGTAAGAATATTGTGTAATCCACTCAATTTCCACTTGAAGGTTTGACAGGTACAGATGGTAGGAGGCAAAAATCTAGTTCTTTTGCATTATATATATATTCATTAAACAAAATCAAGCCTCATAAAAATTGAGTTAGCATTATATTATAGACAAAAAAAAAAGAAAATCCACCTTTGAGATACAAGAAGGCATTTTGAATGCTCAACTTTGTTCTAAGAAACGGTGAGTCGAGTGAAACATAGTGTGCAAAGGAAGCTGACCCATGCGAGGAAGGACAACAGGGACGCATTCTGCAGGATGAGGAACAATGACACAGAGTCTATTTTTGGGTCCAGCAATATGACTTGGGAATTTTAATAAAACCCCAGTTTAATATGGAAAGAGGAACTTTGTCACACAGCTTTTTGTGTAAGATAAAGTAATTTTGTGGACTTTATTTTCATTCATGTTATTGGAGTTATTGATTGAATTGTTAAGCAGTTTTATGTCTAAAGTGACACATGTCTGGACATCTACTTTTATGGCCATGAGGGCTGGGAGACACAATAAAAGCTCCATCACTGTTGTGCTTGCGGGACATACTGAGACGAAGCACAAACCCAAAGCCACGTCTGCCCACCACAGCAGTCTTCTTGGAAACCACGAGGCCTCTAAGGCTTGTAGCTGATACCTAGTATTGAAACTGAAAATTTTTTCCAGGGAGTTCTAAAAATAGTAGGTAGAGTAATTTAAAATTTTCAAATAAATCACCTACTATTTTCTTGTTGTCTTATTTATGAATAAACATCTTATAGTTCCATTATGAGAAAAATTAATACCCACTTATAGAAGTACGATGGTGACTATATAAATGTGGTGCAAGTGAGCAATCTAGCCCTATTATAACATTAAACATAATTGAATACATTATCATACCAATATCCATGATGTTTGTGGTTTGCATTACTAAATTACTAGGATTATTAACCCTGGGGAGTACATTCGGGTTAATTTGATATTACTAGTTATTTGGTCAAAGGAAAAAGAACATGAGGATCTAATTCTCCTTGAAGTCCCAAAGAAGTGATTTGGAATAACTCACATATATTCATAATTCCATATGTAAGTATTATTTGTTGGCCTTCTTTTCAAGATTGTTTTTAATTTAGAAGTTAGCTATGTACCATTCTTTGAAATCTTTCCTGTTGCTAATGTATTCCAAGTATCCTTGCCTTTATGAGAAATCTATCATTTAATGTTTACTAGATTATAAATATTCTTTTGTTATGTATTCAGTACCTGCAAGTAGCGTCATCCAAACTTTTGAGAGATGGCAGCAGAAAATGGTTGGTGTAACATCGTGTGGCCCTGGATGACAAGAGAACATTCCTGTGAATTTGTTAATATTATTAGTGGATAGTGGAATTGTATAGAATTATAGTAGTACAGGTCTCTGTTAAAACCATATGTATATTTTTAATGGTGCAGGTGGACAGGAAGTTAGGAGAAGTTGTATTGTGCACATGTAGGTTACCATCAAGCTACCCTGGAATTCATCAAGACATTTATTTTATTCTTTTTTTGACATTTCAGTTACAAGAATGGTCGCAAATGTGGAGGCAAGTATTTCCTGATATTTAAGGTTGTAGCTCTAAGAACTGGCACCTACAGAGTCATAGCTTAGCCTGTGTATCATGATATAGAAGTTGTGGCCCCTATGGAGTTTATAGAGTAAGGGGAAAGCAAACATAAACCGACGGATATACAGAGCTCCAGCGGGAAAAAGCATTGCAAAGAAAAGTAGGGCAGATTAAGTAATTGTAGCGAGAAGGCTGACGTGGTGGTATGTACAACAGAACAGGCATGGGAAAGCCCCTCTGAGGAGAGGACATTTGAACAGGGATCTGAAGCTATCTGCCATGCCTTCCCTATTCAGGGAAAAGGGCGGTGCTGCAAGGGGTGGGTTGATAGTGGCTCTGAGGCAGGAATGACTTGGCTGCCTCACGATCTGGATAGCAGCTTAACATGGTCAAAGTTCAGGGAATGAGGAGGGAAGGTGACCAGAACATAGGGAGCCAGAGGCTAGAAATCAACTTCAAAGCTTTCCCCATTCCTACAGTATTAGTATTAATTTAAATTGATTCACCTCTAAACAAAGACTGAGTGGAATACATCTTCTCAAGTCCCAACTCATATTGAAAGCAAGATACTGTATTCTACTTCACATGATATTTGGACTCAGTGGAACTTCAAAAATGTTGAATTTGTGTTTTGTAAATTACTTATCTCAAATTACTCATGTGGTGACCCGAGAAACTTCTTTCAACTTTTAGGGGCATCGATTTGCTGCTGTGCCTTGCAACAATCTGAGTTCTTGCCAAAGTTTTTATAAAGTCAATAGGAATGCTTGTGTGGCATGCAATATATTAGGTTGTTAGTACACGCGGTCTGACTGATAACACTTTTTGTGATCTAAACAGCATTTAGTGACCTTGTTAAATTTCTTTGTGAATATTTACACTTTCACATATTTTAATAATCCATTATGACTAATATTTACTATAAGTAAAACCATGTTCTGGTATACGAAAGGACTATGTATTTTTACATTGGCAGAAACTGTGTGTATTTATAACCTGAATTGTTTTTAAAGAGCTGGTTTGTCAGACTCATGCCTTACTGGTCTACATATGGGATCCAGTAGGTTCAGAGTTGAAGTTTATTTTGAACACTTTCCCAACCTTCTTGAAAATTCCACTAGAAATAGAAATGGCTGAAGAACATAACTGAGCTTTTATCCTACATGGTTCTAGAACTTTTGTGTTTGATCCCAACCAAATGCTATGAAAGAAACGTTCCACCCTTTTGGTTTTTTGAACATATAACTAGTATCAGCTATTGTATTAGTAGTTAATGTTGCACATATTTTAAAAATTACAGCATGTGTCAATATGTGCTTTTTACCTATTTTTCCTGAAAATATCAACATAGAAAGTGTTAAATTATGTAGTATAGTTTAATAAATCAATACCCAATAAAAGAGGATAAAAATATGTCAGTAAGAAAAGTGATAAAGATACCTAGAGAAAGAAGTAATTTTGTTTAAGTGCCAAGAAAGGTAAAGTGTTTTGAAGAATAAAATTAAAATCATCTGAATCCAGAAAAGGTAAAAATCAAATATAGTAAGTAAAAACAATAAATAATTTCCATGTAATGTTGCCTCAGTGAAGCAGAAAAATTAAGCTACAGAAAAAAATATATTTATTAAAAGGAAGCCAAAACCTGTAATAAATATATTAATTAAATTCAACTGTTAGCTGTAGTGAAAATTAAGAAGTCACAAAATGAGGAATTATTAAAATGAGAAACAAATTTCAGTGCCTTCTATAACATTTTGATGTCTAAGAAACTTTTTTTTAACAGCAGTAGGAAGAAAAAACATTTGAATTCAGGAGATTTGTAAAGCCCCATAAGTTATTTTGCATATTTTATTACAAAGAAAAACAGATGCAGACAGATGCACATACTCATATGTGCACTAACACACGCTCACACACATGCACATATATGCACACACACACACATACCTGAATGAAATTGCTTCCTTTATTTTGCAAAAGAATTTTAACAGATAATTGATGGATTTTTTGAATAAAAGAAACTGGAAAGTTAGTGCTATGACTTTAAGTATTACCTGTTTTGTTCTTAACCTGATGAGAAATGCTGCTCATATATTTCTAATTTTCAGAACAATAAATTTTTTCTTTCCCTAGACCATAACCAAAGAAACTGTCCTTCTCTTATGTAATTAAAAGCAAAAAGTGGCTTAACCATAATTTCTTAATATCAAATTGCTGCTACCCAATTAGAAACAAATGTTCTAGGGAATAATTTTAAGTCAATTAGCATAAATTCACTGTGATTCATAGTCAGGGAAATGCAAATTAAAACCACAATGAGATACTATGTCACATCCACCAGACTGGCAAAAATTAGAAAGTTTAACAATAATACACACTATTGGAAAGGATCTGGCTCAAGAGGGACCTCATGAACTGCTGGTGGGGACACAGAGTGGTACCAACACCATGGATTTCTGGGATTCTGAAATCCATCTCATAAATATTTTTTTGAAAGAAACTTCAGCATATGTGTACCAGAAGATGGGAAGAAAGATGTGTTTGGCTTGTTGGTTTCTAATAGCCAAATAGTGGGAAGCAGTCCAGATGACCCTCTGCAGGAGAAAGTATTAACTACATTTCAGCTTCAGACACACGTAAGTGTGTGCACTTTAACACAGCCCACCAAGTGGGGAAATTACCCAGCAATGACACCACCTCCCAGAATACACCCTATCCCTCTATTCCTGTCACCTAAGAATGGGCCATCATCCTTCCTTTGGGAAGGCCTATGGCTTTCTTAGTGCAAATTGAATCTCCTGTTTCCACGAATTCACGTGTCCCACAGATGTCCCTCCATCCAACCCCCATGAGTGTGTCCAGCTCTGTCTAGCTCTCTACTCACATCTCAGGTGGTCCCACACTCAATTCGGGTGTGTACACTTGAATTTTTGACAGATTGCTCCTGAGCCTCCTTCTGCCTAGTCCTGACAATTCCCTTTCTGTAATAGGAGTTCCCAATCAATTTTGTGGTCGTACAGAGCTAGGTTCCTGGGTCTACTTTAGGGACCACTTGATCCTGTCCAGTGACAGTTCACCTTTCATAAAAGTGAAAATAAGAATGGCAACACTAAAAAATATATTGACTAGTAACAAACACATGTGGTGAAGCCGTGAAGTAAACACAGAAGGCCTGGGCCGAGTTTGAATGCTGGTTTAGCTCTGGGAATGGCTGCATGTGCGAGTCAATCAGAAGAGAAGACAGCTGGCAAGTGGTCTGCTCGGCAAGTAAGTCTATGGTTTAGTAGGATGCTTATGCCGTGATTTAAAACTTAAAATAAGTTTTAAAGAAGAGTATGCAGAGTATAAATTCTGTAGAATCACATACGAGTCTGAAACCTATGAATTCAAGCGCATCAAAATGCAATGTGTTTGTGGTGGAACGGGATATTTGACGAGGAACTGCCTTATAAAACTCAGATGAAATTTAAAGTTTGCATATTTTCATCAGAATATTAAAATTAGGATGGTGATAAAATTTCACAGCCATTGCCATATGAGAAAATTCTGCAAATGTGATGTGGGTGGATGGATTTTTGTCTTATTTCTGGTTGCTTTCGTAGGTTCAGCGATGGAACATTGATGACAGGGTTCTGCTCTGTAGCTCAGGCTGGTCCTGAATTCAGTATGCGTAGCCCAGGCTGGCTTCAAACTCAAGGCTATCCTCCTGCCTCAGTCTCCAGGTTCTGGGTTTAAATGTCTGTGCCACCGTGCCCAGTTCATGCGCTTCTGGGGAATCAAATCCAGGGCCTTGAGCTTGCTAACAAGTGCTCTAACTGCGGAGTTATGCTCTCAGCCCTTTCCACTTTCAGGTTGGGTTAAATCTTTTTTTTTCCTTTTCTTTTTTTTTTGAGAGAGGGTCAATCTGTAATCTAGGCTGGTCCTGAACTCTTTTTGTAGCCCAGACTGGCCTCCAACGTTGCCATTCTCCTGCAGGCCTTACAGCTGCTGTCTGCCACCACATCAAGTTAATTCTTCTGTGGTGCTGGGGAATGGAATCCCAGCCCTTATGCATGCGAGGCAAGCGCTTTAACCAATGAGCTACGCCCCCAGCCTTGGGTTAATTCTTTGCAACAGATGGCAATAATTATCACCCAAGAGGTGGTGTTTGCTTTTCACAACCCCTTAATGAGCACTTATCAGCTCTTATCGCAAGAAGTAGCCTTCAGGTTTAATACTCAATCTTACTTCCCAAAACAAAGAGCAGATAAACTTTTCCATTCAAAACTTTAGATCAAGCAGTTGAAAGATATTCATGTACCCACTAGCAATGGAACCCACTGTCCTGGGCTCTCCATAGTCCATGGCATGTATAAAAAGCAGCTCCCCATCCTCCATTATGTGACTCAGCAACGGATTTTTATTTCCTGGCGGTTCAGTAAATAAAATGCCTTATTGAATCAGTTTATCTCTCGTTATAGCCTCTTCTCTTGTTCTTTTTTCCTTTACCAACTTTTTCTTATGCAATCTCCTTTTCTCTCTTCTGATTCTCTTGCTTTCCAGTTCCGTGCCTGACTCTGTTCCTGTATCAGTCCTTCCAATCCGTCAGCAGAAAGTTGCTCTTGACTTTATTCTTTCATCACATCTTTCTGTTCTCTTGATGAGAATTCCTCATGATCTTTCCTGTACTTCGAGCTCAGCACGAGCATTCTTCATTCTCCAATGATCTTCCTCTTGTCTCTAGTCTCACCAGCTTCTGATGACTATCCAGACCTTTCACCTCGCCATTTACCAAACAGAGCAGGAACAAAATGGGGCATTTTGGATTTACTGGAAGGGAGCAACATTTAGGTTGTGCACAGTTAGAAGGTTACATCTTTACAATTATGTGACTAAAAAATACACCCTTAAGCACTTTTCCTGAAATATCTGAAGATCTGGTTAGCAATAGGAATTAGCTAAATAAAGTACAATGCATCAGAAAATGGCTACTAATATTTGCTTCTTTATCTCATTGTGAATTACATAATTAGGTAATATCTTATTCATGGTGCAAGGTAACAAGTGTTGTCTCTGCTGCTACTACTGGTTTCCTGGAATAGCAAGGGGTTCCATGCTATATGACAGTAGCAAGAACATTAACATGGGTAGGAATTGTATGCTGCACCGTAACATCCACTGTGCAGTGATGAACAAATTGCAACCCTCACTGATACTACTTAAGATTTATAGCAAATACTATACACTTATAATTGTACAAGTAGAGCAGAGTTACTTCAGCATACAAGCAGCATTCTGTTACAGAAGGAGCTCAACATACTGGCTGCCTCCGCTGCATAGAGATGAGAGGAAACAAACATCCTGCCCTGCCTTTTCACTAAGCTGGAATAGTGGGAGTCACAATTTGCCATTATAAAGGTTGGAATTAGCCAGAGAAAGTGTGGGTTGCCTCTGCAAACTGGAAAGGTAGTCATCACTGCACTCAAGTTATAAATGCAAAGCATTTGATTTGAAAATCCTCTTACAGCTTTTATTGATGTGAAATGTAAGTGCTTTTGCCACTATTGCATTAAATAGAGTGAAATTAAAAATTGTTGCTCTTTCGACTCATGACATTGTCCTTGGTTTCAGATTTATTACGATTTTCTGCTTTAAACTACTTGAGACGAAGAAAATGTATTACATGATTTTTGCCATATCTTTTTTAGGTACTTTATAGATTTTTAGAATAGACTATAGAAATTCTTGCCTGCCAGAAACAAATTGAATGTAGCCTAATTTTTAAGATAATAGTATGATTTTAAAAATACAGCCTTTGTGCATTATTTTACCCTTATTTTGTAATAGAAACGTCATCACCAATTCAATATTTGATAGTGATCACCTCAACTAAAGTCAGAAACTTCAAGATGAGTTAAAGAGCAGGAAAGGAAGATGGGAAGAATGAGTCATTTGATGATTTACATTTTCTTTTGAGCAACACATTGAAGGCTGATCTCAGTTTAATCCAAAATAGTCTGTTGATTATGGCTTGCATTTTAGTTGGTGTGCTATTAGAGAATCTGTCAAAATTACAGTTTTGATTAATTTTATGTATTTTCTTTTCTTGGAAGAGAATGAAAATTCTCTTGACCAACATTTTCAAAGAAAAAATATTTTTGAATAGTATACCTGCTATGTATATTTTAAAAAGTGCAAATAGTGGTATTTCTAAGTAAAACCATAATTAGCATTGTTTTAAAAGAAAAAAAATAGCTCTATGCAAAAAGAAACAAGAAATCTAAGTAACAAGTAGTTGTGTTCTTATAACTTGTGAATTGTGTCTATTCTGAAAACAGATTTTGTAAAAATAATTCATGAGATGAGACTGACTATCAAGGAGGTCATGATTTTGTTTCATCATATAAAGACATATATATATATATATATATATATATATATATATATATATATAATGTATTTAATCATATATATGTGAATTTATGAAAGAACCTTCTACTTATTTGTGTGTGTATTGGTGGCTGAATTCAAGGCCTTTACCCTGAGCAACATTCCCAGCCCATTTTTATTTATTTATTTATTTATTTCAGATAAGCTCCCACTCTGTAGTCCAGGCTGGTTATGAGCTCCCTCTATAGCCCAGGCTGGCCTAAATGTCAGGGCAATCCTCCTGCCTCAGCCTCCCACGTGCTAGGAGTACAGGCATGCATCACCACACCCAACTTATGTGGTGCTGGGAAATCAAACTCGAATGTTTAGCTCTTTCTAGGCAAACACTGTAACTACTGAGCTATTCCTCAAGCCCTATTTTTAAAATTTTTGACAGGATCTCTCTAAATCACTGAAGTTACCCAGGCCTTTAAGTGTAGAAAGCTTCCAAAACTATATGACGACAAAAGACCACTAGAATAATAGCATTTTAGAATTATCTTTAGTTAGCAAACCACACTTATAAGCTTGATAATAGATTGAAAACATTTAATTCAGTGTTTACCAAACAGATTTGTCATTGAAGAGAAGTTGTATTCTAAGAATGAGCTTTTCTACATGCTTGATTTACAGTCTTTCAACTCCACAGCTAAGTGTTTTCCCTTCTCTGGACTCGCTAATGCTAGTAAGTAATGGAGAAAGGCTTTTATTGGGAGGCAACCGTTGGCCAATTTACCAGCTTCAACAAGAAGTTCTGCCAACTTTAGCCATTGTTTGGCCATTTATGGAAAGGCTTCAACTTTATGTGTCAAGATACCGAGCCACATTCTCACTGACACTGGTTAGAAAGATTGCTTCTCGGAATTCGGTGAAACCTACACTCTTAAGGCCATTACAAAAGGCATCTTTACTAATTTCTTTTTTTCTTATGAAGACAGTGCAGGGAAACCTAAAAGGATGGCCCAAGAATAAAAATGGTAATGATTTCCTAACGAATTTTTCTTTGGAAGGAAGCAGAGCATCTAACACCTTTAGGATTGTAGCTCCAGTATCTATTCGGTTGCATAAAAAATGACATAGACTGAATACCTACTTCTGTAAACTGGAGACAAGAGTAAAAGAAATATCCATGTCTAACATAGCCATTTGTCAATCAGTTGTTAAGCACTTACTACATGCAAGTATGTAAGGGCTTAGAGTACCTTAGTAAAGAAAAGACATTTTCACACTTTGAATGCTGGAAGAATTAAATAAATAATAGCAGCCACAGGGGCAGGAGGAAGGGCTCAGCAGTTAAAGCACTTGCCTAACTAAGCACTAAGTCAAATGCTAAGTACCTGAGTTCCGTTCCCCAGCACCACATAAGCTGGGCGTGGTGGTGCACGCCTTTAATCCCAGCACGTGGGAAGCTGAGACAGGAGGATTGCTGTGAGTTCAAGGCCAACCTGGACTCCATAATGTGTTCAGGACCAGCCTGGGCCTCAGAGTGAGACCCTGTCTCAAAATAATAATAATAATAATAATAATAATAATAATAATAATAATAATAGCAGCTACATAGTTACAGATGTTTTTAAGGCATTCTTGCGTTGTATCAAAGCTCATATATATACTCCGCTGATTTGGGCATATTCATTTTGATCTGAGTAGGATGGATAGAATCTGGTTCTTAAAACATGGACAGGTTAATTTCATGATCCAAATTGTTAATTTTTCAGAACAAAATAAATGCGGTTAAAGAAAGTGATTTTCCTCAGAATAAAGTTTTGAAAAATGTGTGGCTTTATTAACTGTAACTGGAAGGTTTTCTTGTGAGATACAATCAAATTAAGATTTAAAACAACCTGACAGTATTGAAATCTGTGAAATGACTTTTCTCGGTATTTGTTTCATTTTTTAATTGATTTAATTCATTTCAACAGTTCTCATTCTGAATTATAATCTTCCCATAAGCATTTAACATGCCTTGTTAAATGTTTTTTGATTGAAAGTTATCAGGAAACTTTTCAGTTATAAAATCAACCTACATCTGTATTTGTTAAGCTAGGTTCAGCCTTGACTATGTGTCTCAAAATAAATACGCCAAATTAATAGAAAGTTTATTAGCATAATTCTCAGTTTAACAAGCACTTATGATGTGCCAAGCACAATGTTGTTAATTAAAGGTGAACAAGAAGGACCCCTGGTATGGACAAAGTCCCTGGCATTTTAAAGACATTGTGAAAGGAAGTGTGAACTCTTATTCCATTCAGTTATCTGCCACTGCACTCTCTGATCTTGTCACAGATCAGTAGCCAATGTCTTTACTAGAGTGTTTAGTGAGGGGTTAAAACTTTGTAAGTTGGGTGGTTTCTGTATCGATTATCTTATGACAGCCTTGGGTTATAGGTGGAAAGTCAATTAAAAAGTTTCCACTCCGTGGCACAGGTCTATAAATTCCAGAAATCTGGGAGGCTGAGACAGGATGATGATTGCAAGCTCAGGTCTAACCTGTACATCCAGTGATTCAGGAAGACCTTGTCTTGAAATCAAAACTTAGAAAGAGAAATGAATTGGGGCTGCAACTCTGTGTAAAGGCCCTGGGTTCAGTCCCTGGTACCATAACAATAAAAAAAGAAAGCGAATAAATAATAGCTTCTAAAATAAAGAATAATTATTTAGCGACTTAGCTCACTATTTTAAAGTGTCATGGTTAAGATATTTAGAACTATCTTTTATTCTATTGCTCTACTGTAACTTTGACCTTCTGTATTTTACCAATGTAGATTTCTTTCATGTAATTCCATTGTATAAGCCACACAGTGTCTTCTTAGCATCCTTTAATAGAACTAACTACAGATTCAGATGAGTTGAAATATAGAAACATCTCCAAAAGGATAAAACTGTGGTACAATAGTTATCAGAATATTTTTCTTTTCAAGTAGAATATACTATGATGGCCACAGAATTCTTTACAAAGAATTCTCTACAGAAGGGCAATTCCGTAAGGTTTTCTATAATGACACACAAGAAAATGCATTCCTCTTGACAATCCAACAAAAGTATCTCACGAGACCCACGTGACTCTGGGGGACAAGGGAGTCTCTATATTATTATTATTATTATTATATTATTTGGTGTTTTTTCAGGAGGAATAGATTTAAGTTTTCAGTATCTTCCCAATGTGGTTATAATTCAAAAACATTTATAAAAATTCTAGTTTTAAGTTATCTTAAAAGCCTATGTGTGTTTTAATCATTCTAGTCAGATATTCTTTTTTCATATTTTTAAATATACAAGAAAAATAAATGTTTACATTTAAACAACAGTAAGGTTTGCTGAAATAAAAATATAAAAAATCAAAATTGCCAAGAAAAACTTGGAATCCTAAAACATAGAGTCACTGAATCATCATTAATGTTCTTTTTGCAATTGTTGTAGTAGTCAGAACTCAAAATTTTTCTGGTGGTCATCTAAATTTACCCCTACTATATTGCATTACAAAAATTCAAAAGAACAACACTAATAAATGTAATTTTATCATCTTTTGGAAGAGAAGATACATCTTAAATTTAGTGAATTATTACCTTTACTTGACTTAGTAGAACACTTATAATGGGAGATGCCATAATGGATAATAGTGTTACAAAATATTTAAGATTCCAAGTCAGTAGATAGAGGGTAAAATCAGTATTTTTTCAGTGGTGATCATGTGACTTTGGGTATGTACCTCATTAAGTTTCATGTACAGAAAAGAAACATTGATCTGTTTAATACCCATTCAAAAATTGCTCAGATGAAGGTACTTCTTAGGTATTTAAGTTTTGTAGCAAATATAATTAGAAGTAGCAGTTTATTATGGTCTATCACATCTTGTATAATAACCAAAGGATACTCAATCTAAAAATTGTAGCTAAAAATCACACTGTACTTTTGGTTTTTTCCATAGGTGACATTCTAACAGTTTCTATCTTAGCTTTGTAGAATGAACTTTTTTCTTTCATTTAAAATAAAAACATGTGATATTCAATTAAGGTATAATTTATCCCTCTCTGATACTTTATAAAGTTACAGTTTTCAAATTATCCATGAAGGAAGAAAACAGTTGAGGTTTATGTGCAACATAGCTGTCTAGCAATTGATCTCAGGTTATCTCATGAGCACGGGTTCAAATGCACACTCATTTGTGAAAGTCATACAATCAGTGCATGCATACAAGACACACTGATACTCGTTTGACTTATAAGACGGAACTTATGTACTCAGGGACATGTAATTGATCTTCCATGTGATTAAAGAGAGGGCAGCATTATAAGCCAGCAGTTGTCATTTAATACTATCACTCATATATAATGGCATAAATGATACCCTCAGATTCCCTCTAATTTTTATAAGAAACGCAATTGAGAGTAGGTTATGTAGAACCAGAACGAAGAAAATAATTACAGATATATGCAAAAGTTTATGTCATATAGATGTTTTATAATTAAAAATGTGTCTTGATTATGGGGAATAAAATTTCTCTGAAAATCAGGCCCTTTACAGAAATCTCAATGAAGTAGAGGGTGATAACCTCAATATCATAGAAGACATTTTATTCATTTATTTATTGTAACTTATGTCACTATAGTTGGGTTGAGATTTCCTTTTTTTAAAGTAATAAAAAGGCAAAAATCCATTTATTTAATTAACTACATTAAAGTCATGAAAGAATAAAAGGATAAAACTTGGTGTGTATAAAAATAAATAAAATATCTTAAAATTCTTTGCAAATGCTATTAATGTGATATTTTTGAATAATACTGTCTGTTAAGTAAACAAACTCATTAAAGAAAAAATAGAAGCAACATGTTCTATAAAAATATTTATAACTTAGCATGTGATAATAATCCTATTCCTCTAGGAAACATAACTCTGAATCTGTTCATAGCCAGTAATAACATTTTATTTTCTAATGATAAAGATTTTATCATATTAAAAGTATGTATACTTCTTTTCTGGTAAAACGGCTTACTGAACTAAAAATACATTATGTTAGTATAACTCAAATTGAGAAAAATACTGAGATTATTTGATTTAAACTGATTTAATAAACAGTTATCATTCTAGTTAGGCATAAAAGAGTTACTTGGGCTTATCCAGAACTTTCCTGTTTAAGTTGGAATTATAAAGTTGTGGGGAAAAAAATCTTTCTTAGTAGTTAAATGAGTTTAGTTGATTTAATGGTTACATATCAAATCCATGCTTTAAATTTATATTGCAAGTTTTATTATTAATTATATTTAACCAGCTATTTCTTCAATTCTATGATAATACTGTGTATCATCAAAGTATACCCTAAATTAGAAATAGGTAAACTAAAACAAAGGTATGAAAGATATCCAGATGCTTATAGTTGCATCACTGCTGTTAATGAAAGAATTCAGGTGTGAGTGGTTATCCATCTGAGTAAGTGGAAAAAAGTTTGAAATGTTTTGGTCTGATATCAACCAAATAAATTAAATAAATTGTATTTCTTAAAATACCAAACATTTCAAATATAAATTGTATTTCTTAAAAGTTCTTATTTCTATGCAGTTTTATTGGAACATTTTCATATATGAGATAGGATTTTTGAGATCATTTAAGAATTTACTGGAAAGAGGATATTGCTATAAAATTAGGTATATAGCTTAACAGACTTCAAAACAGGACTCAGAGAAATGTTTTTAATATCTGTGTACTATCTGCTCATCCAAAGAGTATTCTCTGCAATTCTGAGTCAGACTATAAACAACTCTGAGTGTCTCTCACTAACACCAATAGCATGGTACAGCCTATATGTAAGGGTTAGATTTTCTCTTAATCCTAAACAAACATAAGATTAGGATTAAAGCTAAACCCTTCAAATAGCGTTGTTGAAATAATTTTGTATTCTAAGGAGTTGGTAGTATCATCATTATATATCTGAAGATAGAATTCATTTTTCAAGATCCAAAGTCACATATAAGTTAGGAAATACGTTTAGTGAATTCTAATTTTTATCCTTTATAATTATTTTGTTAATTTTCTAGAAAGATTTAAAACAATCCTCAGAAAAAATTACCGCTATCAAAAGTAAACAAAAATTAAAGCTGCTAATAAGTTACTGTTATAAATTATGATCTAAATTAGATCTGATCTAATTTAGAATTGTTTTTAATATTAGTTAATAATATTGTGTTAAGCAAATTTTTCAAATCATTGCAAAGTATATAATCTTTCATTGTAACATTTTAATGAAATGTATATGTTATATATGAAAAAATAGTTAATATATGCAAATGAGTGTAAATGTATCATAAACTGGCTCAACTGTTGACACCATTCAAGTCTTAGTATGTTACTCAGAACCACAAGTGAGTTGGCTAGTCATTTAAAATAATTAAAATGTATAGCCCAAGTAATCATTATTTCTTCAATTTCTTTATAAGTGAATGAGTAGTTTTATGCATACTGAAGTTCTGTTTTTGTCTATCTTATAAAATAACACTTTGGTATATGCTAAGGTATTTTAGGAAAGTGAAATTTGTAACAGTAATTGTAGTCATACCTCATAAAAATAGAATGTTTTAGGTATAAAGTATTTCAGTTCACATTATTTATATAATTTCTCAATACTAGGTTTTATCTTACACCATTTGAATTGGTATAATACCACACTATACACTGACTTACAGGTGCTCTAGCTAAACACCTAGAAAAATACATTACCTTTATGGGCAAAACCATAAATTAATACTCTAACATAATTTTATAAAGTAACCTTTAATATATTATACCATGAATACTTTTTTAAACCTTCAGTCATTTTCTCAAATTATGTTTTGGGGTTTTTTTTTGCCTGCTGACATTATCTACATACATTATATAGTGTTTTAATAGTATTATTATAATGAATATTATAAATTATGCTATTAATATGGACATAAATTTTTTGTAAGACAAGTATGCATTTGGCACAAGTAGTTAAATAGTTTGAATTTAAAAAGTTTAAAGGGCTCGTCCTTACAATAAAATGCTATCTTAATGTAAGGGTTTTTTCTTCTAAGAACATTTGACTTAAAATGACACTGTTTTGATTTTTATTACCATTTCATGGCATTGGGGTTTTAATGCATGGTTTCCACTTCTTTCTCCAGTCACCTAGTGACTGTTTACAAAGCCATATTCTGAAAACATTTCCCATGGCTACCCATGTGTCAGGAGAGTCAACACAAGAATTAAAAACTGAAATGAGATCGAAATCACTCATAACACTTTTAAAGAACCACAAATGTAAGAAGTAATCAGTGTTTCCATCAGGTTGAGAAATCTGTTGGAAACTGAGTCAAAGATCACCAAGAAGTTACTCAGCGTGAATTTGTGGTTTGTTGTTGACATGTCAGACCACGGAGATGGAACACAGGGTGCTTTGGTTGGACATGTCGCAGGGCGGACCTTGAGAAATGATCCTAAACTGTGTCATAATTCGAGCCCAAATCTTTCACCTCACTTTCTTTCACAACAAATCTGTGATAACCCCATATCAACCACTTATTAAGTAGATATACTTCTTTCCTAAATTGTCCAGGCCACCCTTTGCTGTTGAAAAGATTAGCTGATGTTTCAATGTAACATTTCATTAAGCTTTATCCTGGAAATGTTTTTAATGCATAAGTTAATTTCTTCATTAATATCATGTAGGAAAGTTCTGGTTTTCTTTCTTTTTCTTGGTTCACAGATACCTCACTATCACATCCTCCACAAAAAGCGTGCAGAGGTTTACTGGCCACATTGAAATAGCACATTCTCTCAGCTCAAAGGTCAAAAATTTAAGAGTTAATATAGAAATCTCTATATTTTTATAACTGATGATTTTTTTCTCTATAGCCAACCTTATGATCCAACTCCAACAGAAATAGAGTCCACATAAATGCTTGTGACATCCGCGAGCAACAAAAATTCCATCAGTTCAGTAGCTAGAGATATATGTAAAAAGCGAATACAAGGTAAACCAAATAAATCCACATTGATATTTTTCTTTTATTCTGCATTGTGTTTAACCACAGAGCAAGTGAGACTCGCAGAGATCCCACGCCCAGTTAATTCTTCAACCCTTACATAGAATACTGATCAGATGGAACTTTTAAAGACCCTTCCTGAGGCAGAAATGTTTTCCAGCTGTCAGGATTCAAGTTCAGCTTAAGTAGAACTACTTTTAAAGAACATTGTCCCATCATAAAAGAATTTGTCCAGAGATAGATACATCTCCTAATTCATTTCAAATTTTACTACCAGATAAATTCAGCTTTTGTAACATCCCCGCAATTATACTGAACAGTAGTAGTAGATTTCGTGTGCACGGTTGGGTAATACGCTAGAGTTTCTCTAACATGTGGGGGAAAAAAAAGCGAGACTCTTACAACATCCTTTCAATACCAGCTACTAAATTCTTGGGAGAAACGCTGTCAAACAATACGTCGATACTATTTAGAACACAGATATTTATTTGCAGTAAAGCACTTACCCAGCACAGCTCCCAAGGAAACTCGTGGTGAAATGGGCTCAGAATGGAATTTGATTTTCTGAGATCCACAGAAGAGATTTGGTCCCCTAGGCGAGCAGAGAAAAGTGCAAGTCTTGCAATGTGATCCTGCAGGCAGGGTGAGCTCACTTAGCACAGCTTGATGGTCCTCAGGCAGGAGGCGACTCTCCACAGGAGAGAAAGGGCTTGTTCTGAATAGATTGGAAGTGTTGTCAGATTGTAAGTGATCAGCGGCAGAAAGGAAACATCAGAGCTTCCTGTTACATCACTCTGACCCCGCCTGCAGTTAGTGTTAGGTTACTTTCTTTCCCAAAGAGCAGTAGCCCAGGAGAGGAGCCACACTCCTTTCTCACTCTGAGCTAGAGCAAGAAGCTGCCTGACCGGGCACAGCTCCCGCGCTGTGTGAAGGCGTTGTTACCGGCAAGTGCTGGCTGGCTTTCACCTTGGCTGAGTTCTGTTAGAACTTGCTGGGCAGAACTGCCCGCGATTTGAGGGGAATATGATTATAAAAGAACCAAAGGAGTTCTGTGTGTGTGTTGGGTGGGTGTGTGTTGCGGGTGTATTCACACGTGTGTGTTTGTATGCTTGAGTTCACAATGCATTCCAGAAAAATTACCAACTTCCTTCATAAATGAGCATATAAACTACATCAGAATTAATTCTGTGACTTGGCTCGTCGATTTCAAACTCTGATAAGCAGATATCATTCTTCAGTTTTCTATAATTAGATCAAAAACTTTATTTTTTCCATTATATATATATATATATATATATATATATATATATATATATATATGCATGAGATACATGATGGTTACATTAAACTTGAGTATTTTGTGCACACATATATCCTGAAACCTTACAAATCCTTCCCCTGTCCATTTCCAACCCTCCCACAGCAGCCCCCTCCCCACTAGTTCCCATTACTCCCCCATTTTGTTCTATGAAATGATGGTGATCTGGGTTTCTCATATTAAAGAATCCATTTGATATTTAACCTTCTGCATCTGACTGACTTTGCTGAGCATGATGGTCTTGAGTTACCTCCATTTACCTACAAGGAGGAGTCCAGTGAACAGTCTACAAAACGACTTTATTCTGTTCATTTTCCCCCATTTTATTGATATGTATATGGGCAAAATTTAAGGTTTACAGTGGAGTTGAGCCTTTTCTGCACATATGTATCTTATTTTTAAAACTTATGTTAACTTTATGACATAAGTATATGTGAATATGCCATAAAGTATATATGGACATATATGCATATGTGTGCATGGAATACACTCCTTTTCATGCTTGATACTGAAGTTGATATGAGAGAAGATATTGCTTTTAGGAGAATTTATACTTTAAATTTAATTGCACTTACTTTGAAATACTTATCACTGTCCATCACCTAAAAAGTATACCATAATTTTTATACTTCAAAATAGCCTTAAAAATATGGATACTTTATATTGTAAAATATATTTATCTCAAAATGTAACAGAGGCCAGGCTTGGTGGTCCACACAAAAGACTGAGGCAGAAAGGTTACAAGTTCAAACCCAGTCATAACAATTAGCAGGATTCTGTCTCAAAAACAAAAATGAAAGCACAATTGAATCCTATTTTTCATAAATTGTTGAAGGTGATCAGGAAAGAGAGTTGTATACTTGAGTGCATTTGTCATACTGTCATCTGACAAATTGTGAGACGCCGTTACTATGACTCCTCACCTCCGAATAGCATAAAATTCACCTAATAGTCTGGACAGCAACTTTTTCATCTAAAAACTAAAGAATATGGGTCAAATAATATCGAGAATTCTTTATATGTCTAAAGCTTGTAATCAGCAAACCTCATCACTTTTAGAAGTGGAAAAGACACTATTATGATCATTGAAATCTTAATAAATTGGGATCGGAGGCACAGAGAAAGAGGTAAGTTCCTGTAGTCAGGGAACAGAACGAGGGGCCAGACCCATTGTGGACAAGAAACAGAAGCAGAGGTGACTTAAATCCAGTAATACTGTGTTTTCAAAGCCACGTGCTGCTGTGGACATTTTTATTACTGGGATCCATGGGAGAAATTGTTAGCTTTTTACTTTTCTCACCAATAGGATCAAGGTTAAATTTTAAAAATATGTATAAAATAGAATATAGGTATATAAAAGAGTATGTAAATTGTACTCTCTATTAACTAGTTAAGAGACTTATAAGAAAAGGAATTATGTCAGTGTGATGATTGAGAGGTAGAAAATGACCAGATGAATTAAATTGTTAAGCCAGAGAATGCTATAATTAGAGACAAAAACTTAGTTTGCTTTTCTGTGGAAAACTGTGGAGCTGTAGTTCTTTTCTGATCTGCTTACTTTAGCTTACAAGAAGAAAAGTCAATGTTATAGAATCAGATCATTGCTGACTGCATCAACAGTGACTAGTCGGTCAGGCGAAACAGTGTGGCTGTTTCCAGGGGAAAGCTTTACCAAATTCGGATAGCTAGCATGTTGCTGTGGGATTTAAGAAGGACGTAGACATGGCATATGTGTGTGTGTGTGTGTGTGTGTGTGTGTGCGCGCGCGCGTGCACGTGCACAAAATACTCAGGATCGATATAAACATCACGTACTGCATCTATCTATATCAATAAAATTGGAAAAAAAAAACAAGGAAGTAGAAAGCACTGTGGTAGTCTAAGGGTAATGAAGTTCCACTGCTTGTTCTAATATTTTCTGCTGTGAATCCGCAAAGGTTTTTATGTCAGGTCTTCTCATCTTAACATTCAGAGAAATGTCAAGCGCTAAATTGTAGATTGGAAGTGATTGCAATCCACGTCTTTGCTCCCACACTAAGTATTATGTTTGAACCCAACAAAGAGGTTGATATTTAGCTTTTAAATTTTAACACATTATTTTTCCAGTTAGTTTATGAAAGTACTAATATTTTTGATGCATTCATTTTCCAACAGTAGTAGGGTATAGTAAATGAAAGAAAGGATGCTTTTATGTTTATGCCATAGGACTCAACCCAATTCTCTTTCTTCTCTACTTTGTTCCAAGTGCTGTTTCAAATTGGAAGTCTAATAGCAGCAATAGTATTTATACAGAAACTAGTGCGTGGGTAGGTAGGTAGGCCTGTGATTGTGGTCCAAGAAATTTCTTGGATAATTTTTTTCTCAGTATCCTCTATGTGTTTTACTCATAAAAAAACAAGAAAACTGTATCCCTGTAAACAGATCATGAGAGCTTTTGTTTTGTAAACTTTAGAAGAAATAAATTGTAGGAGGACTTCTAGAGATCTAAACTGAGCCCATCAAGTCACAAAGGGGACTGAAAACATAAGGCAGGCAGAGGAAAGTTCTCACATACATGCTTCAACAGGACGACTTTTTTTCTAAGAAAGGGTCTCATGGTGTCTAGACTGGTCCTGAACTTACTATGTATCCCAGGCTACCTCACACTCTCAGTAATCCTCCTGCCTCAGCCTCCCTAGTGTTGGGTTTACAGGCACACACCATCATGCCCGGCTTACGTGGTGCTGGGGAATCAAATTCAGAACCATTAGCTTGCTAGACAGGCACTCCAACTGTTGTGCTGTTCCTCCATCCCTGACAATGGGTATTTGGAAAATTGTGGCTGAACTAATTACAAGTATTTCCATCATCAGTAAGGTAATTCTCAACCAGTGTGGCATTATAAATAAAGTAATTCAGCTGTTGTGTATATGTATGAGGTGTGATCAGAAGTATAGTGCATGTGTATCTACTTCTTTGAAGTTTATTACAGTAAAAGACACGTTGCCATTAATTCCACTGAATTTCTCCCCCACACTTTAAACCCACATATTCCTTCAACATCTCCTTTCACGTTCTTAGTTACACTGTCTTGGGTACGCTCATCTTGAATCAACTCAAGAGTCTTATTTTCATAGTCATTCCTACCTCATGGGTCTCATGGTGCTAGATTCTCATGGTGAATGGGAGGGTGTGGACATGCCATTTGTGTCTTTAAGAGACTGCTTTTCCGTAGCATTCTCTGATTTCCTTTCTTCCTTCCTTCCTTTCTCTTTCTTTCTTTCTTTCTTTCTTTCTTTCTTTCTTTCTTTCTTTCTTTCTTTCGTTCTTTTTGAGACAAGGTATTACTCTGTAGCCTAGGCTGGTTTTGAACTCACTGTGTAATCCAGGCTGGCCTTGGTCTCATGGCAGTTCTCCTGCCTCAGTCAGAGTGCAGGGATTACAGGCATAAAGGTGTGTGCCACCATGCCCAGCTTCATGTGCTGATGGGAAATGAAATCCATGGCCATGAGCTGCAAGATAAGCACTTTAACAGCTGTGCCATTCCTCCAGCC
The DNA here is from genome assembly GCA_004027205.1 of Ctenodactylus gundi. NCBI lineage: Eukaryota > Metazoa > Chordata > Mammalia > Rodentia > Ctenodactylidae > Ctenodactylus > Ctenodactylus gundi. Next base: position 75,994 of record PVKB01002389.1, on the reverse strand, counting down.
CTTATTCATTGAGTTTCTGTTTGTACCTTTCAAGACACTCACAAAAGAGAACTTCCCGAACTGCTTCAGGAAGTGGGAAGAAGACAGGACACAGGAGGACAAAACAAGGGGGTTATTTTGAAGGAAATGAATGTCTTTTAGTGTAATAAATGTGTTTCACTACAGTAGTTTTTAGTGTAACTTTTAAAAATGTAAACGCACACCGCAACTTTTGACGCCCTTGCATTTACATATTACAGCCTGTCTCCAGAGCACACTGAAGCCACTTGCAATAATTTACAACTTAGCTATTAAGCATGTATTTTGACACCATCCTTGATGTTTGTTGGGAGTTAAGGAACAATAGGACAAGGCCTGCTAGTCATTTACAGCACAGTCGACTGGTGCAGGAGGAATCAAGTGTCAAATTCTCTACAATTAGCAACTGATGCTGTCAACAGAGTCTGGCTGTAATGAAACAGAGCGCAGTTAGTAAACTTTTCTGTAGAAGTGATGAAGGGCGCACAACGGAAGGAAGATATTTAGAGAGGCGATCACACTAGCCCATTTCAGAATCCTTACACACAAGATTTATGACTGTCTTTGTGGTCCTGTGCACACAGGACACCAGTAGGGTCTGAGGGAATAATGTCTCCATACCTGGGTAGGGAGGGCAGGCTCCCAGGGGAAATTTACTTTGCCTCACAGTCAGGAGGATGCAAAGCCTCTGGGTTACTGTCTGTATTGATTAAGTTATTCAAGCAGACCAAACTGTCGTTTGGCAAATTTAATGTTGTGCTGACTGCACTTATTTTGACTTCCCATAGGTCCTAGCTCTGAGATAGGTCTCTTGCAAAAAATGAGCAAAGCAAGAAAAGTAAGTAAAACAGTGACACCTTTTTATTATGAAACGTACGACGGCTGTGTCATTCCTGGTGAGAGTGCAAGAGTAAGGAGCCGAAAACAGTATTGTAGAAATATAGTTCCTGAAAATTTTCAGTTGCTCTTTGAGAGTTCATAATTCTTTCTTATTTTTAATAGTTTTTGGAAGTAGTTACTTTCAATACTCAGATAATTTATGCAAACAATGAAATTTTGTATGCCCTCGCTCTATCGATGATCTACCAAAAAAACTGAAGAGAAAGATAATTTTCACATTAAAAAATCTACGAAGGAAATAAGTTGACTTGGTATGTCATTATTTTGCCTCAGTTGCCATTAGCGTTTTTTCATGCTATTTCTGAAAGAAAAAAAAAATTGTGTTTGGGGAAAGTATCTGTATTCCATGGCTCAGTTATTGAGGGTGAACATGCTGTTTTTATTACTAAAACCAGAGTGCTCATATTTAATTCAGTTGTGCCCATAACTTATTCTTTTAAAGGAAATAATCATGTGTTAAAGTATTTAATAGGAATAAGAAATTGAAGAATGCAAAAAACTGTATTTGAAATGAGTTACCCTATATGGACCAACTATAAATGAACACAATTGTTTTTCTCCTCTCTACTTAATAGTTCTTTAAATATTTTACTGTATATTTCCTCAGGAAAAATAAATAACATCATAAAGAATTGATCAAGTATTTCCAATTTTTGAAATTGAATTTTTGTTAAGTTTGGGTGGACTTAGATATTTTATTGAGTATTCAGGATTATCTCAAAGGTGATTATTGATAGACTCAGTGGCCGTACTGGCAAATCAGGTGTGCAATTGGCTAGGTAAGGTTTTACTTTTGAATACAACAGAATTATTAATGCTTACTTTAACTGAAAGCGCAAAATGGACTTTATAAGAGTAGACATCCTTCAGTGGGTGTCTGTGATTCATTTTCCTAGAGCAGTTCTATTGGATCTTTCCATATTAATAGGTGCTCTTTTTTGGGGAAATACTATGTATGGTCAACTTACTGTATGTATCCACATTGACCAGTAGTAAATAAATATAAAAAAGTAATTTATTTGGCAAGACCTTTTTCTCCTTTGCCAAAAGAGTCTGAAATAATTTTAATTTTAGGAGAATTTCAGTTCACATAGAAAGAAGACATTTTTACTTCTAGATATAAATTTATCTGCAATACTACTTCCTTGCTTATTTGCAGCATGACTGTGGAAATTACATAAAACCTATATTTGTGTCTTGGCCTGACCTCCGTTTGATTAAAGGATGAAGTCTTCTTATATTTTCCCTAAATAATGTGATCACGAAGTTCATAAGATGCCAAGTATTGTCAACATTTTCCAGTAATAATAGATATTTTTATTTATTGAATCATTGTTACATTTGTGTAACTTTTTAAAGTGTTGGCAATTTGTATGACTTTTTTCTTCAAATAGTCTTTCATATTAACTGATGTCAGACTATTATATACAATTCAAGTTTTTAAATACTAATCAATGTGCAAATTCATATCATGCATTTTAAAGATTGAGTGCAGTGTATTTGCTTCTGAACTTTATTTTAGGACACTTGAGAAGCTGTCAGAACCTTCTGTCCTTTACTTAGTTTTGAAGAATTGGATATGTGTAATCTTGTCCTGCCACCTAGTGTTAAGTATTCTCAAATGACAACAAGTTTCTCTGCAATAGGAGCAAAAACGAAATTCTGGGGAAGATATCTGAGAAAACATTCTTATGCCCTTGATAACTAAAGTTAGAAAAGGCAGGTACATATTATAGACAAGACAATTAAGGTATTAGCTTATATATACTAGAAAAATATGTGCTTCATAAACTATTAAATACAAAGGCAAAGAATAGACAAATTTTAAAACATGATAAAATTGCAAATACAAATTAGATGATGCAGTGTCTTTTGTCTTCTTTGTGTATATAGGTGCATTCACAATATATGCATGTGTGTAATTCAAAGCTACATACCCTCTGAAGCAGGTGGTTGGACCAAAGTAGATGAACTCCTGCAGCGCTGGTCAGGAGCACAGATCAAACTTTCCAAGCCCCATGACAAGGAGCATTGAGCTCCTTGAAGACGGTGCTGGGGCAGGTGAGGGCTGCATGAGCCCTGGACAGCTCTGTGCCTCCCTGAGGCAAAACAGCTAAACATGGTCAGAGGAGCCCTTCAGAGCCACAGGACAAATGTCATTGTAGGTATCTGTACAGATGTGCTGAGAGGAACACAAGAAGCAGCTCAGAGAGATGGAGGACCACGTCTAAAAAAGAGAAAGGGAAATTTGAAAACATAGGCATGATAGAGAAAGCCCTTTATAAAACAGAAAGAAACCTGCACAGAATCCCAGCGTCCCCATGAGGCCTCCATCCGCCTCCTTTTCCTGTTCTGAGCATCACCTAAAACTCAGAGGCAAGCATCCTGGTGCAGCCATTGGTGGAATTGCTAAGAACTTGGGAGAAATGTGGGGAGTGTGGACAAGCAGCCCGGTGAGCAGAAGGTTTCTAGTCTGAAGGGAAGCGAGGACAAAGGTGGTCCTGGCTTCAGAGCCCAAGGAGCACTGATGCCGCAACAAGGGAGGTCATCAGGCTGGAAGGGCGGAAAGAGGAAGAGGAGGAAGGTGGAAATGGGGAATAGGTTGACTCGAGCAAAACCGTTTTTATATTTTTACGTCTATAAAGCATTTATGCCGTTGTACACTACTCACCATTTTTAAGAAAAGAAAATTGTAGTGTAAAGCTCTGTAAGAATTGCTTTTAGAACCATTCAGCCCCTCTCTCTCTCTCTCTCCCCCCCCCCTCTCTCTCTCTCTCTCTCTCTCTCTCTATATATATATATATATATATATATATATACATACATATCTCACTCACTCTCACTCTCTCTCTCCTTCCCTTTCTCCTCCTACTCCCCCTTCTTAAAAAAGCAGCACACTACCAAATATGTGTTTGGATAGGCATGTGCATCTGATGTTGTCAGTAGTCGTGCCATGGCCTAGTCAGTATGGAGGTTGTGAGTTCTAATGGAAATTTAAAGTCAGTTCTTGGTGAACAGCACAAATTTGTTCTATAGATGGGAGTGGTAGTTGGGGTTTTTTTCCATCGAATTTGTCTTTGGTGTCCCTTCTATGGAATAATTGTTGTTCTAGTGAATGAATACCACTCTGTTATTGCAAAAAGAAGCTATGACTGTCTTGCAGATAGTCTGAATGTTTCTAAGTAAATGCAGTTCTTAGTAAAATAACTGAAAACAGAGTGATAAATGTTGCTTATGTCTGAAAAAATAAGGTCTCATTACCTTCAAGGATGAAAAGTGTTTGTTTTACTGTTGTTTAAAAATCTAGTCATTAATTGTATATCTAGTTATGCTTGAAGTAAGTTTCCGTAACTGCCAATTGATTGATCGTCTACCATGTTTGAAGGATTTGGACAGAAACTGGGAGAACAACGCTTGGCTTCTTCTGTTCCTCTTGCCATGTTGGCACTCAGAGAAAACTTTGTCTCTGACTTCAAAGCCTTTTTTTTTCAACCCCAAGGTAGATATTTAGAAAGAATATATGTTTTTACTCATTTCTCTGTACTCATATTGTAAGATGCACAATGACCAAAATAGATCAGAAATGAACAGAAAGGAAGGAAGGAGAGAGAACCAAGTTCTGATAGCAACGCACTTTCTATAAAGTTGTCGTGAAACACAAAACACAAGAAAGAGGTGTGGAAAACATCTGCTTATGGCACACTTGTCCATATGCAGAGGTTGAGAGGAGGGTTGTTCTGCGAGTAAATCTACTGATTTCACACTTTAGCAAGAATCAGTAAAGGAAGAAATGAAACAGGATTTGGAAGGAGAAAAACACAAGCAAACGTTGATTCCAGGCAAAAATCTGGATTTGGTCTAATACAAAGATACAGAGCGCTCCAGGATAACCTGCGTCTCTGAACCGTCCAACCCTCATGCAGCAGCTCTGGACTGCTGTGGAAACTATCACTGAGTTTATGCTTCTACGAGCCGTTCCAGAACGGGGAACATATTCGCTAAGGTATGACTGCCATCAGCTGAGGTCTGTTTTATGGAGAAGGATGAACCTGGAAGCTATTAGCAGCTGATTTTCCACGCACTTCAGTTGTGAGTGTACCTGCTCCATTTACGAGAGCACAGGCTGCTGACTGTGTGCGCGTGTGTGTGTATGTGTATGTGTGTGTGCACGCGTGTGCAGCCAAATGGCGTCTTCTACAAAGGCCACCCTAGATGAACCAAACCTGCCCACCTGCCACACCTGGCTTCTTTCCTGGAGCTTAGAGACCAGTGAGCAAGACAATACTCCTACGCACCTATGAGAAGACAGAAAGCTGGGCTGTGTAAATGGTGCCAATGGATTTAAGTTTCACCCTGTCTCCAATGATCACATAATCTAGAAGTCATGCTTAAGGATAATATTTTTGTTTCTGGAGGGGTTTAGGCAAGACTGGAGTAAGGATGCAAGAAGAAAAATTTTGCTGGGAAAATATTTTTATGTCTTTCTAAAAAAAATACTAGTTGGAAATTAATGTCCACAGTGTTAGGTATACTCTGTTGTACACAAGACCTTTAAAATTCATTTCTCTTGGTATTTATGGGTGTTCAGAAAAAAGTCAGATAACTTGTTTCTGTTTGGATTAATTATAAGGAAACATAAAATCAAGTTCAGTTCCGTGCTATGATATTTAAGGTATTTTTAAGTGCCTAATAATGTCTTGTGCTACGAGGTCTCTGATTTGTGGGAAGGTTAAGGCAGAAAGGAAACGTTGATGGCTGGCAATTTTTTTTTTTTTTTGCTAAAATGTGCTAAATGATTTAAATATTTTCTTTATTACCTCTGTGTGAGTTTTATTTCCACTTTTCAGATCAGAGCACAGAATCTTATGAAATTTACACAGCTGAAAATTAGTAGAACAAGAACTTGAACCTAGCAAGGTTAAGTTGTCAAGCTCATCTTTACAAAAGGCTAGCACACATTTCCCATTATTTCTAAAATATTCAGTCTGGCAAATTATTTTACATATTTTTAAAAGAGTATTACACGAATGATTACCAAATAATGGACTATTATGTATTCAGTAAGCTAGTTGCACATGAAGAAAGTAAAATTTCAAACTGGAAAATACAGCTCAAAGTTTAGTAAGTTCACATTAGCCCTTACCATGAGATTGCTTAGTCTTCTATTTTCTGTTATGGCTTCAGTCCACGTCACATGTACCCACTAGTATGTGTGTGGATGGTCATGTCAGTTTCTGAATATTTGAAAAAAATGACATGAGAATGAGTAGTGGCCTTTTTTAAAGTATAATTTATTAGAAACGTGTTCAATAAATAAAAGAATTCTCTGATTTTCACCCTGTCTTTACTCGTGGCTTTATATTTCACTCTGTTAGAAGTTTTCATATTAAAATTTTGAGCAGTATTTTTCAGGCTAGTATCTCAGAAATGAACTATCAATTATTTTTAAATTGTGTAATAATACATTTACTCAGTTAATCTTGTGAGGAGTAAAATAATTTCATTATTATACCCTCACTTTTCACTTCATAAAAGTATCACAGCTTTGTTTGCCTAAAATTCTCACTTTTAATTGCCTAGCTTATTTCAGCCATCATTACAGTTTATTCTAAAAATTTGAACTACTGAATGATCGGTAAATGGAAAGATAGTAGTAGTCACTACTAGTTGAGTGAATACTTGTAACGTGGCAAACACTATGCCAAGCCCTTCCTGTGTGCGCCGCCATTCTCCCACACCGTCATGTTGGGAATAGAGAATTCAAGATACAAAAACCTGCTGAATACAAATTATTTGAATCCACTTCTATAAGTTCTTTATAAGACTTAATTTGGTATCTCGGTTTCTTTTTTGTTTTGTTTTGTCCCTCAATCTTTCAAGTAATGTTCATCTGTGCCCAATAATTTATTGACAGTTAGTTGAGACAAAGAAGATTGTAAATATTAAAGATTTTCTTCCCAGATAAATTATATTGTGAATATGGGGCAATGTATGTGTGTGTGTGTAGCTTGCAGAGAGGAAAAATGTATAAACAGTTAACTAAAAAGCTTCCTAACAGATGTTTAGTTTACAATTTTAAGACTTTCTCATTCAACAGAGGCGGGTTATTTTGAGTGAAAAATGGCCGTTGCTTATTTCCTTCTCCCTGGCGTAGCAGCCTCATGGCGGGATGGATCATTGAGGTGGGTCACAGCTGTTCACGACTTGCAACTCTGAGATGCCTGTAGAGTGATTTACAAACTTCACAGAACATTCCATTTAGAGTGGGGCATATGGCCAAAAGTAAACACTATTGGAAGGTCTAAGTTCTTGCTATCTGATTCCAAAAACTCGTAAGAAGAAAGTAGCAGTTTCCTCCTGAGAGTGCCTACAGTTCAGGAATTTTGCCCTTTGCAAAAATACAGATTAAAAATGGATAATAACCTCAGAGGTGTTCATATTCTTAATTAAGTTGATTAATGTCACCTTAACCTTGAGGAACAGGGAATCACTCATAATGCTGTTAAGGAACTGGCTAATTTTCACTACAGGTATGATTTTAGACATACTAGGATAAGTTGTAGATAATGCATAAAAGATTTTGGTACTAGACAAATTGAGTCAATGAATCCTCAAGTAAATTTGGCTAATACATTTAAATATGGATTTAAAAGAGAGTAAACAGTTTAAAATTGTTTCAAAACTTTTCATGGATATTGCCCCAAAATCTCTGAAAGTGAAAGAATTAGATAATCCTATGTCAGTGTAATTGAAATATCAAGTATTAGTAAAGGGCTTTTCACAACTGTGTAGGGCTTTTGGTTCTGAGCCAATAATAGATTTTTAACAGCTATTCCTTATACTTTATAGATTTTCCCATGGAATTATCTTGTAGCTTTTTTCCATTCTCGTCTGAGAAGTATACAACTTCTTTTTATTTGAAAGGATGTGTGTGTGTGTGTGTGTTTGTGTGTGTGTGTGTGTGTGTGTGTGTGTGTGTGTATCTTTGCTGCGGATAGTACACCATTTCTATTCAGGGAACTTACATTCTTCAGTTTTATTCTATCTTTGCCCCCACTACTATATCTTTTTTTATTTTCCAGCATTCTATAACTACAATGTTGTGCTACTGAATTGTTTTTTTTTCTTTTGTAACCCATGTTATATTTCTATAGCTTTTTCTGCCTATACCTTGGAGATTAAAAAAAAAATACTTGTCCTTATGTATGGTTTTTTAAAATCGTTTTTATTTGAATAGTCAAGGATTTTTTCCTTGTTCATAAACAGATGTTATTGCTATCTTACTTCTCCTGAGTACTCCTTTTAAAGTTTATAATAATCTATGATTTCATACAGACAGATGGACGTGAAGCTTTTGTAGGTAAATGGTCACAACTTGAGACCATCATACTTAGTGAAGTGAGCCAGACACAAAAGGTTAAATAAATATCATATGTTTCTTCTAATAATAGAAACCCCAAAATATAGGCAGTTTATAAAACCAAATGTGTGTGGTAGTTAGAATCATGGATGTGGATGATGTTGGAGGGCCAAAATCAGGAAGGGAAAGGGATTGGAACACTGATGGGACGTGTGTGTACAAAATACCCAAGCTCATTCTGCCCAATGTGTATTGCATATACATATATATAAATGAAAAAGGAAAATAAGTTTATTTATTTTAGTTTGATAAAAAAAATCACAGGACAGTACATTTAACTTTTTTTTTTTTTGGTAAATACATGAATTCCAAGTTCTGTAACACTTTAGAACCATAGGGCTTGGGGATTAGTGAGTGTCTATGTCCATCCCTTTATTAGAGATTCACTCCTTTCCTACTGGCATTTTCCTCTCTGCCATTCACATTTGGGCCTTTTTATGTTATTATTTTTTGTGCATTTAATAAGAGGGACACACACCTAAGTTTAAACAGAAAAATATCAGTTTCAATATCTTTCAGTAACAAATTCGGATTTTCTTTAGAGAATTTTAACAGACTGTTTTAAAAATTAGATAATATATGGTTTTCTTTTAAAAAATCATTTTTATAACTAATTCATATTATTTTCTATTTTAATCTAATATATAGAAATGCTATTAATTTTGTATATTAATTTATATATAGCAATCTCTTTGAACTCATGTGTTATTTTAATCTAATATGGACTTGTGAATTTTTAATGACAAATACATTATAATAATTGTCATTTTACAATATTTGTACCAAATTTATCATTTGTTAGCTTTATACTGAACACATAAAGAAAAGACAGAATATGTTGAAAAAAATGGTAATCAAGAATACCTTAGTCCTGTTCTTGAGTTTTATAGAAGTGTTTTAAATATTTGACCACTCAATGTTATATTTGCTTTTTTGGTAGATATGTATCATCAGTTTAAAATTCTGTCAAAGTTTTAATAATGAAAAAATGATGGCTTCTGTCAAATAAATAACTTCTCTCTTTTTATTGAGAACAATAATTTAACCTTTTAACCTCTATCTTTGACTAAGTACTTTTCATTATATTAAAACATAATCTTTTCATTTCTTAATAAATCATTATTACTAGTTTCCCTTTTGTGTCAAATTCCAATATACCTCAGTTACCTATTCTTTATGTCTACTGATTCTGATCAGAGAGGAAATTTACAGCCTTCTTGTGTAGACCTGGTCATCTTCCAAAGCCAAACATATGCATGTGTGGGTACACACCCAGCCATTGCTGTCCCTTAGATGTTGGTGTACACCCCTAGACATTGTTCTCCCCTAAAAATTTACACCCCTACTACAGAAATGAAGCTTCAGGGGCATATAGATGAGATACTCTCATAGGACAAACAGTTGAGTTGAGAAATGTGATATTTTCTTCAACATGAATTTCATAAATTTTATTTAAGAAACAGCACATGAGTGTTATTCATTGTAGCTACTGAGTTTGTTTTATGCTCCCAAGAATCACGTGCCTTACCTTCCTCACTCTAGGCCCAGCCCTGTCGATAAGACCATACGTTTCAGGAAGCGTTTTCACTGAACAGATTTCTGGGAGGTTTGCCAATCTGTGCTGGGCAGCCAGAAATCATATTCTGTTGGCATAGTGATCATCCCACACAGGCCGAAGACATGAGGGTCAGTGGGCATGATACTGAGACTTTAACAAAATTCGGTAAGCTCAGAGAAAGCAAAATGTTCTACAAGACATCTTGAGATGATGTGTGCCATTAAGACCTAGAAGTCATCTTGAAACCTTATGAGATTGGGAATTAAAAACAAAACTGTTGAGCATAGACTGTTTTGATCATATAAGATGAAGCACCACATGTATGATTACTGAAATCAAGTATTCTAGTCTTTCCAGTTTCAGATTCAAATTTACCACTCATAAGCAGTTGATGAAGCAATCCTATTTAGTGTCCTAATGCTTTACTTTATTTACTGAATTACATTATATGATTTAAACAAATTTCTCTGCCACCCCATTTCTTTCCTTTCCTCCTTTCCAATCTCCCTCTCTCTTTTTCCTAACTTCCTTCCTCCAACTTCTCTTCCCACATTCTTTCCATTTACCCTTCTCATCTTCCCATCCTTTGCTTTAAAGAATATATTGTTATGCACTGCTTCTATCTAAACTTTCCTTTACAGAAGTTATAAAAATGTGAGCCGTGAACCTTAGATAGTTGTGTGGCTGAAGTTATTCAGAGGCTGAGCTGAGGACATAACTCAAACAAGGTGTCATATTTTGCACAGCAGAATGCAGAAATCACCATCATGCTACATCCAAGATAAATTCGGTTTAAAAAAGGACCACAAGTCAGAAATTTAAAAAAATAACAAATGTTAGTTTTGTAAAACAAGATAAAAGTAGGAACACCTTATGAAAGAAGCAACAACCCTTCTGAATAGTTGGCTAATTTTGTATCATTTTCTTCCTTCTTCTGAATGGAGATGGGTAAGACTGACTGCTCTACTTAAAACTGGAAGACAATGATACACTATATATATATATGATATACAAGAAGTGATCAGAATATACAGTGAGTGATTAAATTTCAAAGGTTTAAGATAATAAAAGACACATGGCCATGTGTTTCCCTTCAAAATACTCTGCCTCATCTCAAGCACATTCCTGCCAGGTTCTGTTAATCCTCTTGCATGAGTTTCTATAGGAAGGGGGATCAAAAACATGGTAGATAATGCTGGAACGAGCCCATAAAAATATTACCATGTGCCCTCATCCATCTCGTTCTCTGAATCTGTCACCAAGTGACTTCTGGCTCTTTTCCAAAGTAGAAATGACTTGAGAAGAAAACATTTTAAATCAATACAGGACACTAGGACATCTGCAACAGTGTGAATAAAAACACTCGTGAGAGAGGACTTCCAGAACTGCTTCTGAAACTGGGAAGAAGGATGGAATAAGTGTGCTTGAATTGAGGGGATTATTTTGCAGGGTAATGCCAATGTGTATTTTATTATTATGATTTTTACAAAATCTTATACATGCACCATTTTTTTAGTCGTGCTTCATATTTAAATATATATGTTCATTTTTATGTAATTGTATGAAATGACTCATGAAAATATAAATGTAGCAAAATAAAACATGTGGCTTTAAGATATAATGTACTAATTTTTGAGAAATAACAAATCAGAACACATGTCTGTCCTTTTTCAATTAAGATAAGATTATTGGTTAATTTCAATTAAAAGTAGTAAAAGCAGAGTGGACTTGTGGGAAAAATATTGTTCTGCTTCAAGATTTTGTCTTTGTGATAAAGAACATTGAATTTTTTATTAAATACTAAAAGTTTGAATCTTACAAGTCAAGTTTATTATTCTGGATAAAATATTTGACCTCTCCCAATGTAAAAATAAAATCCCTTGAATGATTTTCAGCATAATCTGTTGATTTTGAATGCAGAAATCAAAGTAAGTAAATACGTGTATATGTTCTAAACTGTAATTCTACATAAAACTCACAGGTGCACATGATCATATAAAGTAAAAAGATACTGTTGTGGGCTTGTTATTTGAAAATGTAGTAAATGATATTCACACACATTGTACCATCTCAGTGTATGCCTTTCTTGACTGCGTAGTGGACTGAAGAATTGTTATTGGAAAAATTAAGTATAATAACTCATCAAAGTATTTATTGTATATGTCCTTGATGGCACCTTGCCATTTGATGTAAGGACACTATTATTTATTTAACACTATTACTATCTATTTTAAAGAATACAAGAAATTTTGAACATGTCTCAGAAGGAATCTTCAGAAGTTTCAAATTTCATAACAAAGACTTTAAGGCAATTATTTATGTACTGAACGTTTGATATAAAGATATAAAATGTTTCTTAAACTGAATGAATTGACACTACTTTTTTAAAGACAGGGTTTCATTCTGTAGTTTAGGTTGGTCCTGAACTCAGTATAGAGTCAAGGCTGACCTTGAACTCACAGCAGTCCTCTTTCTTCCGACTCCTATGTGCTGGGATTAAAGATGTGCACCACCACACCAGGTTCATTTTTATATGCTGCTTGGTGATTGAACCCAGGGTGTTGGGCATTGTTGGCAAGCGCTTTAACCAATACCAACACTATTTTCTACTCATATAGTTTTTAGAGTGCAGGAAGAAAATCATTTGAAGTTGCCTTGCATATTGCATCTTTAAACATAATGATTCTGAAGCTGGCATGCCCTGGACTCAACTTCAGATGAAAGGCCTACAAGGTATTAGATTTTTAAAACCAAAAATCAATTAGTAATCTATGTAATTAAAGACAAACTCAGTCATGAGTGATTACTCTTAACTAAGTTTAATAGTCATGGAGGAGTGCTATTAGATAAATCCAAAAATATATAATGAAACTGAACTGTACAATGAGAACGAACTTGTAAGTTCTTGGAAGATGTTGAGTGGTGTAGAAACACAATGTAGCTCAGAGGAACTAACGCAGTGATTTTGGGATAGGATACAGTAGAGAGTAAAAAGAAAAATCCTAGGGGTTGGGTGTGACTCGTGTTAAAGGAAGCAAGAAGATCTGTGACTGATTTAGTGGATGAGGTACAGTGAAAAAAATCAAAATTAGGTTCAGACATTCAAACCTGATGAACAGGCGAGATGGTCATTCTGTAGCTAGCGAGGGACTGTGAAGCAAAGCTGCAGGTGGAAGGGATCATTATATCTGCGTGACAATTCCCATGCACATAGGCAGCCTGAGATGAGCACCACATCAACCAAGTGTCCCAGAGGCTGCTGAGTTCACAGCCGGCTTGTGCTCAGTATGGGAGGAGGGAGACACTAATGTGAAAGGCGACCAACTTCTCAGAACTGATGGGAAAACCTTCAAGTAAACAGGGGACCTATTTTCTAGTAGAATCTTTCTTGCTAATAATTTTCTTTTCCACGGAAGAACTAGGTTTTTGAGCGTTCATTACTCATTGTGGTGTTTGCAAACGAAGACCAGTGACAAACACGAACAGGTTCTGAAAAATTTCAATATTCTCATTATTTTTGGTGAGAGGAAACATTTCCCCAAACAGTAAAATGGGGGAGAATAAGATTCTTCTTGATGGCCATTAAAACCTTTCCTCTTCCTTAAAGTTTTCTCTTATTATGAACTGTACTCAACAGACAAGTGCTGACCATCATGGCAGAAATAATATGAGTCATGCAGTCAGATAAAAAATAAATCAGACAGGCAGACACACATTATTGCAGTCGATTGCTCTTTGTTCAGAAGTTACTCTGTCTCAATATTGGTGGGCACACAACTTAGTAAAAGAAGAGAAAAATGTGTCTTAAGAGGGAAGGACGTGACAGAATTGCCTTGTTACTGGCTCTTTCTAAATGCAGGTTGGGTGGCATTTATCAGATTCAGCTGTTTGGCCCTGTTTTCGATGTAAAACCCCAAATTCTCATGTTTTGTTAACAGTCACATTTCCTAATCTGGCACAGGCCATAAGGAATGTTATCTCATGTATAGTGGTAACAGCAAGTGAAAAATTCTCAAATGCATGATTGCCAAATGGAGGAGAGCTGATTTCATGTCTCGTAGTATAATAATTTGTGTTGAAATGATAAAGTAGTAAGAAACGATCAAGAAATTAATGCAAATTCACAGTAGACTGTTCATAAGTTACAGTGAGAATAAACAACTTGACCAGATTACAAAGAGACACTAATGTACATGTGTTGAAAGCAGGTAAAATAAACCTAAAATTGATGCATGAACACATTTATTGAAAGTTTTTTTTGTCAAAGGAGAAAACAGAAGTCATAATAAAATACTTCAGGTATAAAATATTTAGTAGAATCGACGGTCTAAATATATAACAGATCTACGGCTTTTTAACGTAGTGTTTCTCATACACTATTTTCACAGGCTGCTTCTTTCTCCTCCTTTTGGTTTTGATTAGCCCTCCTTTTGATATCACCTTGATGAAACCTATGCGAGGAAGAGCCAAAAATTATGAATAATAAAGAAGTGCAAACATTACACTGAAAATTTCCTCAAGTTAACTTCTAATTTTAAACTGTGAAAATGATCAGTTAAAAAGCCTTTAATTTATATATTTAATAGGAAAAAACGGTTTCTGACAAAGCCCTCTGCATGTACAAGTTAGCAAAAATGGATTGAATATTATTTTTCAATTAGAAACCCATGTTCATTTTGTTTAGGAAATATAAATACAGCTGTACAGAGTTGCTGAAATTACAGATTTTTGTTTACATTCTCATGCTCTTTATTCTCAACAATTACATATTCAGAAGAAATAAGTGAATATGTTAAAATCACAGAAATCAGCAAGAAGTTTGCTCAGAAAATTAAAAAAAGATATCTGAACTGATTCACCTATATTTCTTCTGGAATATATTTCAAAAGTATAAAAATAAATTCTAAAATATCTCTTTTTAAAATACTTAAAGACATCTTCTCACAGTGATATCTGCAACCCATGTTTAAATCAGCATAAGTCATAGTAGCTAAATATTGAGAACAGCCTATGGCAATCAGCCAATGAATTGATAAAGAAAATGTGGTGTAGATAGAAAATGGAATACTACTCTGCCCTAAAGATAAATTTGAGTCAGTTGTGGAGAAAAGGATCCATTTTGGTGATTATGCTTAGCAAAATGAGTCAGACACCTAAGGTTAAGTATTGCATCATTTCTCCATTATAGGAGAACTAAACAGGAAAATAAGAGAATGATGGTAGGCAACAGGGAAAGCGATTTTGTGGAGAAGGATGGGGAGAGGCAAGAGGGTGGGAAGGAGAAAGGAATGTATGAATAAACAGGAGCTGATGTGTACACGCACCGATTTCTCAAGCTGAACATAACTGCTATGTATCACCATACATATTAATAAAAGGACTCTTTTTGGGGAAAGGAGTTTAAGGGGATTTTGGTATATTCCTTTCAGACAACGTCTTTATATTCAATCTCATTTTTTTCCTTGGTAACACAGGAAGAGGAACCACAGCCAGTAGAGCCTGCAGGGTTACCAACACCTGGCTGAAAAGAAGATATTTATTAACTAAGACAGCATACTTTGGTTCTTATAGTAAAAGGAATTATTTTTATATTTTATGAACTGTCAATACAGTTGTTATCCTGATCAGTCCTGAATTAATAGAAAGAATACTTTCTTACCTCTTTTACATGCCCTAACACATGCTTCCTTAGAAGTAAAATTGTTTTCGTTTCCCCCACATCCAGTGTACTTAAATGGACGGCACTTCCCAATGTCTGAATTGTAGTAGAATCTGATGTCACTGGCTCGACACAGTCCCTTGTCTGCTGGGGCAAGACACCATGAGGGTCCTTGATATTCTGAAAACAGCAAGGAGACACGTTAACCCACGTGGGATAATGAATACTGTGTTTTTGTTTACAGATCTGTCCTGTAGCAAGTTTATGTAAAACAGTAATCCTAATGAACTGAAGAAGACCACAGTAAAACTTACATATTTCAATTCAAAGAAAATGTGTTAATAAAAATCAATACTGCATTTTTTTTGCCAGTGGATCAAAAAGGAAGTGTTACGATTATTCCTTATCTGAACAAACTAGTTATCTATAGTCAAAAAACAACTATTAAACAATTTAATTTCTGAAGATTTGGGAATTTATATATAAAGTACATACATACATGTATTTATAAATACACATATATAAAATTATCACATTTTAATACCCTTAGTTCGTAAAGGTCCAACTTGAAAAAACTGAGTCCTAATGAGCAAAGTCCATGTTTATTCTTTGACAAATACTGAAGCTGAGAGTTTTTGGTAGTTTTTTTTTTCCCTATTAAATAAAAAGGTTTTGAAAGATAGAAAACAGTCACCATTTTGAGTACAGAAATTTGGATACAGCAAGTTTCACATTTCAGAGGAGGAGCCCAGGAGAACTGACGTGACAGTTACAATTTTCTTGTGACAAGAAACATCAATTTTAGATGAATAAAATATTTTCACGAAGAAAGCAACATTGCTAAAACATGCAATATAAAACACTGGCTTGAACTAGACACGCTGGTCTGACCGATGGGAGTAATGACTTTCAAAAACAGCAAAAAAAAAAAAAAAAAAATGCAATGGGCGATAAAGGAGCTTTTTTTCAGACAAAAGAGAGAAGGAGTTTGGGTTTAATGGTGTATTTTTAGCTCCTTGAGGAGTTTCTGCAGGAGGTAGTTGTCACTCCTCAGTAGCTCCTGGGTAAAGTCCTGATGTTAATCAACCAGCGCTGCAGAGAGGTTGTTAGGTGGTGATGAACCAACGTCCGAGGATTTCAGGAGCTTTGCCCAATGCGAAGCTGTGATGCACCACAGATGGGCCGGTGAAGGCGAGCTCAGTGTTCAACACTGCAGAAAACAGAACTTCAGGGAGCTGGGACATCAATAAAGGCACGCATAAGGTGCACGCCGGAAGTGGACTCGTTCTGCTTTCTCTGCTTTCTAATTAACCCGGGATGAATAGACTGCACAGATTGTGAAAGAACGTAAATAAAATGAAACAAAATGTAGGAAAAAGACGTGAATTTGATAAATATACTTTACCATCTCCTGCCTTTCTATATATTTAAGTAGAGATTAATTAGTGGATTGATACCATAACTCGCATAATAGAGCAAAATTTGGAAAACAAGTGATTCATATTGGGAATGTATATGGTAACAGTTTTAGATGACTTTTGGGGTCAACATTCAAGAGCTCTAATCACAGGATTTTAAGTTCTATTTAGATCTCTGATTGGGTACACAAATAATGCTTTAAAAAATCTCCTAGGATATATAAAGTTAAAATATTAAAAAAAACATGTAGTCTAGATTCTTTTATCCTACTTTTATCCTGGGACACAAGAAAAATCAAACTTACGATGCATTTAGTCATCATCTGCTCTCAACTTCCTATAAAATGTTGGTATTCCCTGTCTCCAAGAATAGTTTATGTGACAGAGTTCTAACAGTCTAGGAGAGAGACGTCTGTTGAAATTGAGTCCTGTTATTGTAACCAGCACTCCACTAAATATCGTGTATATTAAGGCTCATTCTGTAGTTTAGAATTTTAAATGTTTACAACTATGGCCTCCTTTATTTATCTCATGAGCTTTCAAAGCCATCACATGTGCTCAGAAACCAGACAGACGAGAAGCAATTACCCTAACCGGAGGAACAGGGGAAATTGCTTGTCTCCCCCCCCCCCCCCCGCCCATTTTTATTGATATGTATAAGTGCAAAATTTAAGGTTTACAGTGAATTTTAGCATTTTGTGCATCTACTTATCTTGTCAAGGTGACAAGGACTTTCCCTCTCTCCTTTTGTCCTTCCCCCTATCCACCAATCTCTCCCTCCCTCCCCGCCCTACCCCCTGTTTCACTTTGTTTTTCCTTTTAAGTTCCATAAGAGTTGTGATCTGGGTCTTTTATATCAAGGTTGTCTCTTTATTGCTTTTTCTCAGCAAACTCTCACAGAGTGTCTTGTCAGAGATGTGCGTGATAAAATATATGACTCATTGACCAGTTTCACTTTAATGTTTTGTAACAAGACATATCGGCCACCAGTAAGTTGCAGACACTGTATGAGAATGCACTTGTGAATTCTGCTGTTCCTAACAAATGTGACTTGTAGTTCCTACTAGGAATGGCCTCACTAAAGCCCCTACTGTAGGACAGAGAAGTTTCTGTTGACAGAGAACAAATATCTCTCTCCCTCACCCCAACACACACCATACACAAACTATCGTCAACCTGGCCCCGTAATGAAGGTGATTCCCATGTGAGTATGAGAAGCCCGGGACATATGGCTCCATAATTCCTGGTAAGTGCCAAGGAAGGAGACTTCTTTGAAACAAAACAGGACCAGATCTTTCCAATGAAACTAAAACTCTGGAGGACCTGCCGCAGGTAGAGCGGGGACACGCATGCTCACTTCTGTCACCCTTTTACCATCCACTAATCTAACCGTGTCTGCAACTGCTCAAACCTGTAAAGCCAGAAGAAAATGGTTCCTTGTAATGTATCACAGGGCAGCAGAATGGAAGGGGATTGATCTGAGAGCAAGCACACGTTGGGCTAGTACAGACCCTGTCAGGGAACGTTTTCCTCCCAATTACATTACCCACAGCATCAGGTTGCCTTTGCATGATAATCGTTGTGACTTTTCAATCAGAGGGAACCTGACCTGATTTTTCTGACATCCTGGGAGCTACTGTGCACACAGATGTGTACTGCCTGGTTATCAGACATTTGCTCCTACTCAGAGGTGACCCGTCCCCCACCCAGTGACAGTTGTTTGCTTTACTTTGTTTTTCCTGATTGCAATCTCTTCTCACACAGATCGTCCAACACAGCATAGTTTCGGTTCCTAACATGAGAAATGCTATTTCCATAATGAGCTAAAATTTGAAATTAACCACTGAAGATATTATATTACATATTACACATAGTTAATTTTTAGAAGTTTTGAGAAATGCAATAAATTATCAATTTGTGCATCTTTGTAGGGCCATAGTTCTTCAGAACATGGATTGCACTCAGAAGATCATTTTATCTCTGTCTCTCTCTCTCTCTCTCTCTCTCTCTCTCTCTCTCTCTCTCTCTCTCTCTCTCTCTCTCTCTCTCACTTTTTTTCAGTACAGAGGATCGATCCCTGGGACTTTACATGGAGCTATTTCCCCAACTTTTTCTATTTTTTCTTTTTCTAGAGAGAGTCCTTTCAATAAGTTGTCCAGGCTGCGCTCAAATTTATGATCCTCTTGTCTCAGCCTTTAACGTTCGCTTAGGTGTGGATTAGGCTTGGTTCATTTTTAACTCTGAACCGTAAGACTGTCTCTGAGTTACTGTAACATAGACTAGAATTTTAGTAATGAGGAGGATAGCTTCTTAAGGATATAGTAGCCTCAGGACTTATTTCTAGAATTTTTTAACAGTAACTAGTTAGATTTTTGGTTCCCTTTGAGATTAGCTTGATTATTTTCTGTAAACTTACTTATTCTAGGTAAAGATATGTACCCACTTATTCAAAATCCAGACTATATCTACTGTGAAAGAAAATATGAAGGCTTTGAAGTGATTGCATAATGGGATTTGTTAGGTCTAGTTCATAATTACTCACAGAAATGTAAGATAAAATAAAATAAAAACACTAACCTGGCTTTTGTTCACTTTCCAATGCATTCTGTCTTGTTCCCACCGTTAATAACAGGTTGAATAGCTTCCAACTAAAAGCACTCGAGAGGCTTTAGAATTCAGGATCCTCGCTTAATCAAATAATTAGTTAATTCATTTATTCCATCAGGAAGTTCTGTGCTCTACTGTGACTGCTAAAATACAGGCGGTACCTTAGTGGTGTTTTGATTTGCATTTCTCTAATGGCTAAGGGTGTTGAACGTGCAACTTGAGACCATCACGCTTGGTGAAGTGAGTCAGACACCAAAAGTTAAATATCAAATGGTTTCTCTTCTATGAGAAACCCAGAACACAGTCAATTCATAGAAATAAATGGGCGGATAGCAGGAGTTGTGGGGCAGGGTGTGGGAAGGTCAAAAAGGGAGAGGGGAAGGTCGTGTAACACTGATGTGATGGATACAATGTGCACAAAATACTCAAGTTCAGTGTAAACATTATGTACGGCACACGTATATATTAATTAAATGGGGAGAAAGGTAAGGTGGTGCTTCAGGGAAAAGTCTCAAAGCTGAAGAGTTAGTGCAGATTTGCATGAATTACTAAATAAAGTGGTGCCCTTTGTATTATTCCTATTTTAAATGCCTCTTGTGCTACTAAAAAAATAACATTGTGACTCATGAACCATGTCATGTTTGTTCTCTGAGAATTTCAAGGAATTAAATAGTTGGTATTCTTTTTCTTTCTCGTAAAGTTTTGCCATGGAAAGAAATTTAAAATATTTATTACAAATTATTTTTGTAAAAATTTAAATAGTTAAAATTATAACAAATATTAAATATAATATTTGTTATAATTTAAAAATATAACAAATATAAAACTAGCTCAGTGATTAGAACACTTGATTAGGAAGCATGAGGTTCCAGGTTAGATTCCTCACACGACATAACCGCTGGACTAATGTTGCACATCTGCACTTCCAGCTTTAGGAGGCTGAGGCAGGAGGATTTTCAGGAGCTATGGGCAAGCCTGGTCTACACCATGAGTCTAGAACCATCTGAACTACAGAGTGAGATCCTGTCCCACAAAATTAAAAAATAAAATAAAATAAAATCCCACAAGTTCTGCATAATTTGGCATGTGCCCCAAATCACTCTCAATGGTTTGCTTAATATCTTTCTCCAAATTGTTGTATCAGCAAACATATATTAGTATATGACTAGACATATTATTATTCTTGGTAATATTTTATAGATCTACCTCCACAATGTACATGCTTATACATCACCCTTTTAATACATACATAATATTTTATGTTATGAATTGAATGCAATTTACTTTACGCTATTACTAATGATTGCATCGATTATTTCAATCTTTTTCATTTCAAAAAATATGATTTCTGACTTTGTATAATACATTGACTCATGTTGAGCTTGATTTTTTTGGGAGGTCCTTCCAATCTTTTACTCTATTAATTTTGTGATGAGCTTTATAAAGCAAATAATGAAAATAAATAATAAAATATAATATTATGTATTTTCCCTGGTTGTATAATGTGAATATGATCACTTTTCTCCTTTTCTATCTCTTCGAATTGTCTAAAATTATAATGCTTACATTCAGCAGTAAAAATCACATTTAGAGTAAGTCACTAAAGCACTTTTGGTAGAAATGGCTAGTGTAAAGCAACAGGTTGCACATGGGCAGAAAGCGAGGTAAAAACAAATCTTATGTTTCTATGCTGGTTAATAATAGAAATATTTTTTTCTATTATAAAACATTATTGCAGAGTAAACTCTGCTCTGCAGTTCCACAATCTATGATTTTAATGTCATTTTCCTTTGTGGCAGCTTTACTTAGCAAAATGCTAGAGGTCAAATGGAATAAACAATGGCTGCAGAGTAGCCAGTATCTAGGCAAATAAATCCAAGATGGCAGACACACAACAGGACTCACGTTCTGAGGAAAACAAACAATTCCAATTTTGACAGTGTTCAGTAGTTCTGTGATTCTGCCCTCCTCAAATGCTTTTGCACGTCTCTGTCTTTTCTTATCAGAGAGGTAATGAAGTATCTGTGAATTCTTCTTTTGACAGCAACGCTTGTAAAGGACAAAACTACCCTCAAACTTATTATGTCTATTACGACATTTCCAGTTCCCTTTGTAACCCTACCATGGAGGAGACACTAGATTTTCACTATACATGGCTGAAATCATAAGCTGAAATCATTATAATATTCATAAATATTACATGCATACAACAAATGAATTTCAGGCTGAGAAAAGTTATGACTTTTTAAAGATCACAGGAAAGTAAGAAACACCAGAACTGGCTTCTTTCTTTCTTTCTTTCTTTCTTTCTTTCTTTCTTTCTTTCTTTCTTTCCAGTACTGGGGATGGGAATCAGAACCTTCATAATAAGTTATATACCTTGTCAGCTTATTTCTTAGCATTGATTTTGGGACAGTCTTGCTAAGTCACAAAGCTGTCCAAGCTGGGCTTGAACTTGTGATCCTCTTGCCTTAGCCTGCCAGAGTCCTGGGATTATAGACCTGCACCACCAAGTCTCGTCAAAAATTGGACTCTAAACCCTTATTTTTCTGTGCATAGAGCTAATGCCATTAGGTACTATATTATTTCAAAACTAATTAGAAGACTTTTTCTTAAAAATTGGGCAAAATATTTTAATAATTGTGTCTTGTAAAGTCTTAGCTTTTCTGTTAAATCTGATATCCAAATTCTGTCTCCACCACAGCTCATGTTCAGAACATTAGATATGTTTACTCTACAGTGACATGCAGGAAATAGAGTTTGTCACAATTGCACAGGGAAAAAGCATCTCCTCTGAGTAGGTCACCATATAAACAGAGATACTTGAATTGCTTGTTCAACCTGGACTGATTTTACATGGGCAAACAAACTTCCCGATCAACACACTCTGGGATCCTGTCTGTAAGTCAGTGACATCTATTTAACGGTGACTGAAAGGCCACTCCACTGTGTCCCTATAAAAGATAGAGTTGAGATCTTCCTAATCAGCACGTTTTAGTATCAGTGCTTCTCAAATTATTTTCTGCAAAGAATGTTCAGTATTCCAGCAGGTGTAGACCATTCCATAAATTGTACATGGCGTGGAATAGCACCAGATTTTCTAAGTTTCCCCCACCTCGTTCATTACCTGACCTTCTGCCTTTATTGCCAAGTACACATGACAATAGGGACTTTCTCATTTTTTTTTAGAAAAAAAGTCTTAGCAAATGGCTAATACTAATTTATCAATAGTTTAGACTGTAATAATCTGTGAAATGTGGTGCATAATGACAAACATAAGATGTTTTCCCTATTTTGTTAATATAATACTGACAAATTATTCTTACAATCGTTTAGTTCATGCGTTAGAAGTCTGTGACTTTTTCCCCCCTTTGAAACTCTCTGTATGTTGAAGTTTTAGAAACTCTTCTCTGGAGAACTCTTATGTTGGAGGCAAAATAATACCTTTGATTAGACGAGAGATAATCCCGGAAGAAAGGGATTAAGGAAGCAGGCACTGGTCACCTAGGGTGACTGCTTTTGGATGGCTGCAACTTTGGCAGCGACAAAGTGCCACATTTTTTGTTTCTTAGTAGTTCTCCTGCCAGGAAGTAGGGTACGCTCCAAAAGTGATCTATTTTTGGAGAGCCAGCTTGTCAGAAAATCAGTACAAGGCTCCAGGCTGACTGTGCAGGCATGTTTATTACAGATTACAGGCAAGGTCTCAGGGCTTCTGGGTAGGAGGGCACTTTTGAAAGGCAGGATATTTCTGTGGAATTGTGGGTGGGTTGTGGATAAAATGGGGTTTCCCAGAATTGTCTGCAGTGCTTCTGATATGTTAGAGTACATTGCTAAAAGCATAGCTTTGTGGTTGATGACATTCTCTTCCCAGAATGCTTCCATGCTTGCATTATTCTTCTACCTGAAATCACATCTTTAATATGAGTCCAAACAGCTGACAACGTTTGCTTGTACATCTGTAGATTGACTGTATCAGTGATGGTGTTTGGTTGATGATTCAAGTCCTTTGTCAACATAATTTCTCTTCCAGAAGGCCAGTGATACAATAATAACCAATGTTTTGTACACACACACACACACATATGTGTATATATATATATATATATATATATATATATATACATACATACATACATATACATATATACACACATATATGTATATATGTGTATATATTTTTTCTTTCCATTTTTTTCCACATGTGCAGGAAATTTGGCCACTATGTTGTACATTGAATTCAGTCAAGAGAGAAAGATACAGTTTCAAGTAGCCAAATAGTCCTCAGAATGACATTGAATCATTTTGTCTGGCTGTGGAAGCGCTGGAAGTAATGTCACTCTGGGTTAAGTACATAGGTGTACTTTCCTCAGTCAGCTAGCACATGGCTCAGATTAGGTTAGCAGTAGGCTTTTGAAGTCTACCCAAAGATGATTCTGTCCAAAATTTCGTAAAGCTGGTATAATCCCAAGGCAGCTGTTAAAAGTTGATGTATAAGAAGTAAAGGAGGCCATGAGAATTAAGAAAATAACTCACTTTTCCCTACGGATGGTCAAGTCTAAGTCTACGCAATGTCCCAGAACTGGTAGGAATACTTGAGAAAATTATTCTTTCTTTTCTTGTTAGAAATTTACAAGTAAAGTAAATGAAATGAGATATTTTATTAAGTTGCTATAGTTGCTACACATATAAATATTAAAATGTCTGTAAATATTAAGACTTCATTAATGTTATACTTTTGTAGATATCACATATTCTGCATATATAGTAAGAAAATACCAAAGCACTTATCCACATATACATCAGATGCTGTACAATCCTAAAAGCAACATGGATATGTGAATACAAAAGGTGTCAGAAAGACTCAGTAAGTGTGATCAGCTTTCCTCCAACCATCATTTATATTTTCTTTTGTAACTGTGGATTACAAAATTAATAAATAGAAAACATAAGTCATGTATTATGTGCTAAACTGCGCTAAGTGCTGGAAGAAGGGGCAGACCATAAAATCTATTAATATACCATCTCTTTCTCTTTTCTGTAGTACTAGGGATTTAGTACAGGGCCTTTGCACAGAGCTACATCTTCACCTCACCTTTTGTTTTTCATTTTGAGACATTTCATTAAATTTCTAAGTTGCCCACCTGCCCCGGGCTCTAAGCTGTGATCCTCTTGCGCCAGCTCCCAGAATGCTGGGATTATAGGCTTGTACCACTGGACCTAGCTGTCTTCTCCTTGAAAAGACTTGTAATATAATCAGTTAGTCAAAGCAAACTCATCATTGAATAGTGGAAAGATTAAAGGAATCACAGTAGGGTGTTAGAGGATGGATACATGATGGACAGGTTTCCTTACGGTGGTGGAAAGGCAGCTAAGATGTAATGAAGAAGGCCAGAGATGTCAGGTTGGAAAAACCACAGTGAAACATCACGTGGAAGGAGGGGAAATAATTTGTCTTTATTTATAAAAAGAGAAGAATTTGAGGGGACAGAAAATGTTTGTACTTGAAGGACAGTCAGAAAATATAGAATAGGTAGACAGCTAACACACAGTGCAGACAAATTTAAACCAAGTGGGTGAAGTTAAAATTTAAACAGAAAGAATGCATTCATTAAGTTTTTAAAATTTGTCTATCAAAGAAGAGGAATGCATACGAGTTTGATTAAAGATAGTCTTACATGAGTGTCTAGACGTAGGGTAAAGATGACTTGCAGCTCATTCCTAATTTGTGCTATGTAGGACTCTTTCTCTACATATCTGTGTGTATATGTTTTATTTCAGTTATGTCACCTTCCTGATAATGCAGTGTGCCATTTCTACATATAGTGTATCAGCGTTATATGTGAGCACTCTGCTGTCCACTAGTCTGACTTGTGTCTATGTGGCCTGGCCTGGCTACACTAGTATTAATTCATGCTTGTGTTTTTGAGATAATATCTTGATAGATACATGTGTAGATAGATAGACATGGATGATTTACTGTAACTAAACTACTTTCATTTCATACATATGCTAAATTGACGATACGGATTTTTTCTAAATCAACTATTTAACCTACATATATAGCTTAATTTTGTTGTAACCCCTTTTCACACTCATTAAAGTCTTTTATGGATGTGTACAGAACATGATAGTTTAAACAACTGAAACAGGAGGAATTGACCATCTGACAAAACTAGGTAAGACCCAAAATAGAAGAAACACATTTGATCAGAAAAAAACCAAGAGCTATTAAGAAATGACCAGAAGAAGAGAAGTGATCAAGGGACATTTCCACGTGTACAAATTGGAATACCTGAAAAAAAATAGTGGCAAAACTTTGAGTGCTTGGGAAGTTGGAAACACTGGGAAGATAAATTACATGAATAAACCACTTTTGGTTTCCATGCACCCTAACACTTCTCCATGCTAATACTCTCACTTTGTTTTTAATAAGTATGTTTCAAATCTTTGAGTTTCCCTATATGGATTAATTTAGTTGTGGTATGAATTTCTTCCTAAAGGTTAAAGATGTTGAGACAGTATATTCATTGATGAATTTATCTGAATAAGTAGAACTTTGATCAGTGCCTAAGTATTTACTTTTCCTGTAAGTGGGAACTTATAAATTTGTTTTTCAGATGAAAACTAAGGCCCGGGAAGTTAAATGCATTGCTCTTAGCCACACGGGGAATCATAGCAAGCAGGGCTATACAGCGCTGACAGAGTGTCGGGCGCTTGCTGCCCAGGGGAGCTGTGCACATTCATTGATTGACTTTATGTCACAAAAAATCTGTCAGGTTAATACTATAATATTATATGCCCATCTTATAATGGGAAGATAAGACTCAGAGAGGTTAATAAATATCTTGGGCTATACAACTATGAAGTGCAAAGTTGGGGATTTGAACCCATGTCTCTGGACTATGGCCTTTTATCTAATATTTCATATGCCAGTCATGGGGAGAAGCCAAGAGAAACCAACTATGATGAGTTTCTAGTAAATTATGCACAAAACTGCCCAGGTCAAGAGAGGTTGCTTTAGAACTATTTGTCTCACACAGGTATGGGGTAAACGGAGAGTCTCTTAGTTCAGCTGACCAAAGCCGGTGCTCTCACCTAGGGACATGTGGGGACAGGGGACAGGGTGGGAGAGTGGGAGGGGGGAGGGAAAGTCATGTGAGGTTGGTGTGATAAAGATGTGCACAGATTTCTCAAGTTTCACGTGTATCACAAGTACATACTTATGAAAATATGAAAATTATTTTTCAAAACTTCTTTAGAGTAAGGATAAGTAAAACGAACAGTAGCTCAGTCTGTGAAATTACCTGTCTAGCCTGTTAATGTTGAAATGTGAAAATAAAACTTTTAAAGCTAAAATGTGTATATTTAGTACTCAGAATCTTGAGTAAAGAAAGATCACTGGGGAAATACAGTTTTAAACCCATTTGCAATAGTTAGTAAATAAGAACAAATAGGACTAGTGGTGCAGGCCTGGTATCCAAGAATCAGGAGAAGCTGAGGCGGGCAGATTGCAAGTTCTAGCCCAGCCTGGGAGACTTAGGGACTCAGTGAGATGTCTCACAATCAAAAATAAAAAGTGGTCTGGAGAGGTGTGTCAATGAATTCAGTGAGAAGGTCCTGGGCTCAGCTGCCAGTAGCACACACACATGCACACACACACGCACATATGCACACACACATGCTTGCAAACACATGCACACATGCATGTACACATGCACAAACTAAATAAATATAAGTTAATAAATACTTTTCTAAATGTTATCATAAACATATTAAGATTATTTTTACAAATATTTCACATAAGAAACAATTGATTTTTCAAATACCTAAATATTCTATCTAATTAAGGATTGTTACATGAGTACAGATTTGAGAAGAATGGTATTGTGTTTGTGTCACAGTGAATTGGAACCTTGTAGGTATCACACCTTTTCAGAGTAAACTAACCCTCACACATTGGATACAACCCTCAGTAACAGGGCCTTAAATAAGGTAAGAATGGAATTTTCCTAAACTGTAACAGAATGCATTAATTATAATGGAATGTATAAAGCAACTGTAATACATGAGAGATGCAATCTTTCAGGCTGTGAAATCATTCTCTCTTGGTCTGTCCGTCTCTATCTCTCTCCCTTGTGCTGGGGATTGAATCTAGGTCCTTGAGCCGGTGAGGCAAGCACACTGGGTCAACCCTTCAAAGGTCCTGGCGTCTTAGGAAGAGAGGAAATGCAGATTTTACTGACAACCCTTCTGGTTAAGCCACCTTTAATGCCAAACAACTTCTAGTAGTTTTTATGATATTATTTCATATTTTAGGCAAGAAAGGTAACAAAAAACTTTTAAAAGAAGGAAAGAGAGAATTATGGTCTGAGATAAAAAGAGGAAAGGAGATCAAATTGACTATAGGGATGCAGATTTTGAGACAAATATGTACAATAAAAAGTCTGAATAAAAGAAATATTTGCTTTAATTTTAAATGTTCTTACCATAGGATAATCTTTTAAATGCCTATTTTTACATAAAATGTGCATTGAAAATTCCATTTGGTTCATTTTTTTACTGCTTCCTTAATACTTTGTTTTTATAACCATTTATCCCACTTTTTGTATCTTTATATGAAGTCAGAATAGGCATATGGCAGAGAGTACCTGAAACTCCTTAGTATACCTTTCTCACACATATATTCTTAATCCCCCACCCCCTTTTTTTTTTTTTTTTTACATTGGAGAAGGCCTGCAAAACTCTCAAAAACTTTCTCTCATAAAACCTCAAGGTAAAACTACCCTTATCTATTCTATTAATTTTAATGACACATGGCTTTAACCTTTTAAGTTAGTCATTGTAGATTTCCACGTCTTTCACAACAGCGAGATTTAACATGCCTTTGAACAGGTGCTATTTAAGATAAAACAGAGATCTATCTGGAACTGAAAAATGTAGAGAAAATAAGCAATGCTGTGGAGCCACTGAGCATGAAAGCATCAGAAATAAAAGAGTAGTCATTACAAACAAAGCAATATGTAGAAGTAGAACATAAATTTCTCTGGCTTTGACTTGTCTGCTCTAACTGTAGAGTCTAAAGACCTGAAGGCAGCTGTGAATGTCCAACTCCCAGGGCACTGGTATTCCTCTTGGGACAGCTCTATTAGAACACAGCTTTGAATACATGCAATGTCAATAACTTGCTAGTCTTTGAGACAGCTATTCATTTTTCAAGATCTCACATAGAAAGCATTGGACAGAAAGATAGTTTGACTTGAGACCTCACACAATAATCCTGAGGTGTAGGCTGAGTTGAGAAAACTGAAGAATCGGGAATGTGGGTGGGAGACAGAGAGACACAGACTGGGCAAAAATCAAGGCAGAGAGAGGTGGGTGCTAGCCGAGCATAGCTGGTTCCCACCGGAGGCGTTTGAAGGGCTGAAAACACTGTCTTCCATCCCATGTTTCCCTATACTTGGAGTCTTTCGACAAGTAGGATTCAAATCCTCTGTGACTGAAGGGTGGCCCTCCGGGCTGGAGCAAGTCCCGCTGAGGGTTAGGTCAGTGCAGCGCTATGCTGGGAATTCCCAGCCCTCCTCCTAGAGAAGTTCCTGTAAGCATTTGCACTGCTTTAGAGCCTAAGAGCTCAGGGAATTTTTGCCCACTTTCTTTTCACTTGTTGACAACTTGTTCTGGTCTGATTCTGAATCCTACCTGATTCTGACACGTGGCCAGCGTGTACAGCTTCTGGGCCGTACACTGGATTTGTTTGTTTTTCTTTTAATATTTAGATCTCCATTTTAATAGCCACAAGAACTCCTTAATCTCATTCCAACTTTACCCTTGACATGTTTGCATAGACTGTTTCAAAGTGAAATCTCCAATGTCTGAATAAACACAAGTGATGTTTATACTGTTAATTTCAGATGTTTTGGGTTCCAGCGGTCCAGACCTTTGTATTTTCTGGTTCTGTGTTTTGAGTATTTTTACCCTTTTTTTCAGCCCAGCATCTCCAGGGAGTAGTATTTCCAGTTTGTCTACTTAAATCTGATAAATTTGTTGACAGGGTATAATCCAGAAAGGAATCCTACAGAAGCCAGCAAGAAAACTCCCTCCGGAGTGACATGCTCGCTGGGGCTGGTTACGCAACTGCATTCTAATCTGCCCTTTAACACCAGGGCCCTTGCCCAGTGCTGGGCTCCATTTAAAAAGCCTTTTAGACTGCCTTTGCCCTGCTGTTTCCAGAATGGTGACTTAGCGTCCCACATTGAGGCTGTAATTCCTGGTGGTACTTTATAAGAGAGTTTGGCATTGAGCTAAATATCATATGAAACTTTCCTCACATGTGATTCATCATCAAAATTCAACTTCAAAGCATACTTTAAAAGGATTAGGAAGGGTATCACTTTATGTGATTAAATGCCTTTGACGCTTTACATCTCAGTCATTAAACACACAGGTTATTACATGACAACATGGCCGTTTTTAAAGGAAAACTGTTAATACACAGTGTACTCTTATTACCATAGTAGCATTTTTCTGGAGACAATTAAAAAAAAGTGAGATTCTTACCCCAATGTCTGGTAACTTTGGTAGGTTGGGGAGTCAAAGAATTATTGTTTACAGCAACAGGCTGGGGCTTAATATCATCCACCTGTTTCTTATTCACTGGGAAAGTAAATGCAACTCATTAACATATGGAAACATTATCACAATTTCATATTTATACTAATGAGATAAAGTACAGTAGCATTGTGAAAAGATTTTAATCATATTGCTATGTTAAACTAATAGTAAACTTTAAATATATATAACATAAAATAACATTTCCATGGGTAACTTTGGAGTTGTTGGTCAAAAACATAACAGTCAAGGTCAATGTGTAAATTGCTCCTTTAGTTAGTTTTTTAAGTAGACAAAACAGGCTGATTTTAGATTGTTTCAACATCACTATTTGCTCTAATTTTTAAAATAAGAATAAAGGATTTCAGAAGTCATACAAAATGCCAAAATGATATTATATCATTCTGAGAAGAAAAATGAAATAATACATCATAAAAATAATAGATCTATGAACACAATTTAAGTACCTTAATTCCCTGTGCTTTGAAATATTTGTAAGGGATTTGTTTCTTACATAATCATCAACCACAGCTAAAACACAACCCAGGTAAACTTGCGCGTCCTCAGCTTTGTGAAAGGACGCCTGCAAAAGAACTCAGTTGCGATATGGCACACACTCACCCGTGTCCCCGCAGACGTTCTCGCAGTCTTCCAAGGACTGGAAGTTGTTCGCGTTGCCCAGGCACCCGCCGTACTTGAAACGCTCACACTGCTTTGACTGATTGTTATAGAAATACCTGGTCTCATATCCTCGGCAGATTCCAGCATCTTCTTCCAAAAAGCAGAGATCGGGCTTTTCTAGAAATCATCAAAGTGTCAGAGAGCAGTATTCTATCTGGTTCATAATTTAGTTATGTTAATTAAATTTTGAGTAATGATTTAAAGAGAAAATATGAAAACTTACAAGATAAAAGAAGATTTTACTGGAAATTATATAATCTTAAAAATGTCTACCAAAGCTTTTTCAGTGTTCAGAATAAGGAAGATAAAACTATTGTCACAGATTTTGTAATGGACGTTTCAGTTCTACATTTCCCATAGTAAAAAAAAAGTACACAAAATATTAACCATCAGTTTTCTTCCACAATTGAGAGAATAAAAGAGATTGTGCTGTTTTTAGGTGACACTCTTGTTTCAGAAGTATAAAATATGGCAATTTTTGATTTAATTATTTATATTAATGTATGTGAGTCTATCATGAAAGGCCTTTGAGTATTTTGTATTATTGAAGTTTGGGGATTATAAAGAAACGTGGTGTGGTAATTTTTTTTAAGTGTGGTTTAAACTTTAAAATTTTGGCAGAGATTTGAGGCCTACGGAAGTCCTCAAGACTATTCTTAGGAGTTCCTGAATTCCAATGCCAGAATTAATATCACTGCTCAGTTTGACACCCTCCGGCACTATGTCCCTTTTCTTTTACTTCTTCCAGGCACTGGAACAATTCCAACAGCACAGAGACAGAAAGGAAATACATGTTCAGGGATTGAAGAGGCTTCTGCAGAGGTCTAATACCTCTTCTTTGATAGGGCTCCAAACCAGGCTAGACACAGCTGTCACCGAAGCTGAGACCCTGAGATCTCCATCGTAAACCCTGTGTCCATGCGCATGTGCTAACTGAGCTAACAGTCCCACACGTTGTCATCACTTGAGCATTTTGTGCAAATCTCCAATTTCTACGTATTTCTACATCTGTTCCACCACAGTGACAAATACCAAGTGTGGTTTTCTTTACAACTTCTGTTTCAGGGGCCCCTATCTCCCAAGAGTTTTACTGTAAAAAAAGATGTGTCCAATTATATTAATGATATCTACAGCAAGTTGCAGATCAGGACAGGAAACCATCAACTATTTTTACAAGTTATTTTAATAAGTTGACTCTCCTACTTTAATATAGTGTAAAATTTATTTTCTATAACTTCTGAATTAACTAATTTGAGAGTTAATGTTGATTAATTAGTGTCATTTTCTAAAGTGAAAGATAATATTCATGTATTGTCTCCTTTTTTCACAATGTTTTTAAGCTGACAGGTAAAATGGTTGGATTTCTTGAGTGTTACATGACGCATTAAAGCATGCATACATTGTGGATTGGTGAACTCTAGCCAATCAGCATGTTCGCCTCATCCCTAGGTTGTGACACGCGTCACTGTCATAATGGCTCAAGAGCATGTCCTCATCATACATCATGGAGTAGACAGTTTCTCTGCCTGTGATAAATATCTTGGATTTATTCCTCTTATTTAATTATCTGACTTTTGGCCAGTATCTCCCTTACTAACCTCAGTCCTTGGTAACTACCTTTCCATTCCCTATTTTGAAGAGATCATATCTTTAAGATTTTCCGTGTGAGAACACGCAGCATTTGTCTTTCTATACTTATTTCAGTCAGTGTCATGTTTGTAGTACAAAAAATTCAAATTATATTCAAGCAGTGAACATTTTTCTGTAAAATTTTAATATACATAAGATGCTTATAAATAAGTAGGTACATTCATTTATATTGTTTGTAAATACTTGAATTTTTACATTTAATTCAAATTTTAGTTAATTATGTCTCAAGATTATCAATCAGCAATGGAAATTTTTTACTTCTTCCCATACAATTCAATCAAAATAAATAAAAAGCATTCTCAATTTCATTCCGTCACTGTCTCATATAACTTCATGTTTAACATTTTCTCCTTAAATGGAAATGCCATATATGTGGTTGTTTTTTTTTTTTTCTTTCCTGTTTGTTGTGGGACTGACAATTAACAGTCTGGGCCTTTGCACCAAGCTGTTTCCTGGCCCTTCATCTGTCTTTTATTTCAAGGCAGAGTTTCACTAGACCACAGTGTTGCAAAGTCTTCAATTTATGATCCTCCTGACTTAGATTCTTAGAGAACTGGGGTTACAGACATGTACCACCACAACCCAGTTGTAATCCTTTATTAAAAGCTTTTATTTTTTTTTAAATCTGTTAACTTTGTTTCCTGTAATGTATTTACTAAAGGTAACTAATTAATCTCTAGCTAAAATTTGTAAGTTAGGGCCCAAGGTCATATCTCAGCATTGAAAGCACTTGGCTAGGGAACACATGGCCCTGGGCAAGGTTCAGAAGTACCACATAAACTGGGCGTGGTGGTGCATGCCCATAACGCCAGCACTCAAGAAGTTGAGCCAGGAGGATTGGCACGACTTTGAGGTCAGCTACACAATGAGTTCAGGACCATCTGTACTACAGAGCAAGACTATGTTTCAAAAAATACTTATGTACATAAATAAAAATATAAATCACAAAATCAAAGATGTCCTCATACAGTGAATAATGTTGACAAAGGCAATTATTTGTTATTAAATATCTCGATTTGCATTTAAAAGTCTTGACAATAAAAGACATACTCATACTCAGGGAATGCTAGGTGACATTTCCCAAGCCACCTAACGCTGAGATGAGCAAGGGACTGGAGGCTTGAGAAGTGAAGTAAAGCTAACTGCATCCAGTCACGTCTGGAAGAGGCCAGGTAGCATGCGTGTGTCTGCCCTGTGACCTCCCACTCCGTGCTCTGCTGCTGGGCTGCTGTGAGGGCAAACACACCAAGAGCGTGGGTGTTACTTTTTTCACTTCACTATATCCACAAGGACAAGATACCATTTCAAGCACCATGTGGATATATAATCAACCTGGAAACAGAGAAACTTTAGAATACCTTGCTAAGTGCCTTATTTAATGTTACTACTGTGAGTATAAATAAATATTCACCTTTTCCCAGAGTCACCTTCATAACTTTTAGATAATCTGCAACAAAAACAAAAGGTGGATATCAGTTGGCAAAATTTTTATAATATATAAGCTTGGATTCAACACAGTAGGACATAATGTATCAGTTATTAAAAATTATTCTTCCACAGACTACCTTGGAAGAAATTAAATTTAACTTTTCTAGACATTGTTAATTTTTATAGCCATAAAACCACATTTAAAACAGAACATTTGTTTTAACTGGTATTTAAAAACATAAACATCGTATATATTAATGGAGCAATGTGACGTTTTGATATGCATGTAGATTGCATGGCATTTAAATGAGGTAAACATGGTGTATCTCATCAAATGCTTATCATTCCATTATAGAAGGACATTCGACATCTTCTAGCTCTGTGAAATGTTCCATACATTGCTGTCTCCTCTAATCACCTCGCTTTGAAATCGCACACCAGAACTTCTTGACCCTAGCTGGCTGTAACGCAGTGCTCCTGGTTAATATTTCCCAGCATCCCTGCCTTTCCTTCCACCCCTTATGCCCACTTCAATTCCTAGTGTCTTTAGTTCCGGTCTCTCATAGTCCTCGGTGTACTTTCAAATTCTGTGAGGTCAGCTTTTTCTAAGACTCCACATATAAGATGCTGCACTGATCTTCCCACGCCTGGCTTTTGTCACGTACTTGTTAACAATTCCACGCACGTTGCTGCAAATGGCAGAATTTCATTTTTTCTGGAGGGGTGGTGGGGACAATGTGCTTCTGTGTGTTCAGACAACCTACCGCACTGTTTTTAAGATCACTGATCTTTTCTTCTACAGTATCCGATCTGCCTATATGCACCCTCAGAAAAATTTTTATGTTTTTCAAGTTTAGAACTTACATTTAGTTTCTTTCATGTATTTCATTTTCCCTTATATTATTCTTCATGCTCCCCCCCCCATTTTATTGATATGTATACGTGCAAACTCTAAGGTTTACGTTGGAATTGAGCATTTTGTGCACATATGTATCTTGTCAAGGTGACAAGGGCTTTCCCACTCTTCTTCTGCCCCTCCCCCTAACCCTCCCTCCTCCCCTACTTGACCCCCCTGTTTCACTCTGTTTTTCGCTTTAAGTTCCATAAGAGTTGTGATCTGGGACTCTCATATCAGAGAGACCATTGGATGTTTCACCTTCTGCTTCTGACTTACTTCACTAAGCATGATGTTCTCAAGTTTCTTCCATTTGCCTGTTAAAGCCTCCACACTTTTGGACTTTATAGATGCATAGTATTCCATTGTGTATAAATGCCACAATTTGTGTATCCACTGGTCTGTTGATGGGTATTTTGGTGACTTCCATATTTTAGCTATTGTTAGTAGAGGCAGTTCACTCACGAAGAAATACAAAAGGCCAATAGATTCATGAAAAGATGTTCAACATCTCTAGCCATAATAGAGATGCAAATCAAAACAATGCTAAGATGCCATCTCACTCCAGAGAGAATGGCCTATACCAACAAGTCAAATAGCAGTCAATGCTGGCAAGGCTGTGGGGAGAAAGGAACTCTCTTGCACTGCTGGTGGTAATATAATTCATACAACCCCTATGGAAAGCAGTATGGAGAGCTCTCAAAAGACTAGAAATAAATGTCCCCTTCGATCCAGCGACACCCCTCCTGGGAATATATCCAACAGAGGCCAGAACAACACACAACAGAGATATATGTATACCCATATTCTTCATGTTTTTGTAACATGTTTATTACATTATTGAGAGCAATTCTAAAGGTCTTATCTGTTAATTTCACCACCTTTATTTTTTCTGCCTGAGTAGAGGACAATGAACGAGGCCTAAAGATCTCATAATGACTTATGAACCAATGAACAAGAGTGACTGAGCACAAAAACCAGAAAATGTGGAGTGTAAAGGGATTCGTCGGGAAAAACAATGTTTCATTATTACGTCTTAGAAGTATCAATTCTAGGACCAGATCCACTCCCTGTAGAGGATCTTGGGTCCGAAACCTACCTTTTGTACATTTCTGTTTGCACTCCTCCAGAGTTTCAAATTGATTCTGATTTCCTCCACACCCCCCGTATATGAATTCTTCACACTGTTGAGTAAAAACGTTGAAAAAAAATCTCCTCATCATTGCTTTGCACGGCCCGTCGTCTGGCTTCAGTGAGCAGAAGGAGTTCATGGATTTCAGTGGGGGCAGCTCAGCATCTACACGGAAAAAAAAGTAGCATGTGTAATTCTCCATCCACATTGTAATGATGTCCTTTCTTCTTTTTTCATTTCTTTTCTTACTATAGTGATTTTAAGGAAAAGTATAAGAAAAAAGGGAAAAACGAAAAAAAAAAAAAAAAACAGGCTCCAAAGAAATCATGAAAAACTATTTGGTTACCACAAAGTTAAAATGAACAAAGGCATCAAGTGAGATACATAAATTATGTTTTCTTTGTGTTATCATTATTAAACTTTAATATTGCAAACTATCAATTAAGTTTTCTGACCCCCGTTAATAGTTATTGGTTAGATCTGGGCCAATTGATTAAGATGCAATTGAACAGTTGTAAGAAGTCAGCCTCAGTCAAGGGATTGTGTCCGTATTTCAGTAGTAAGAAACCTCTTCATTTAATTCAGCAGTCTTAGAGGCAGATGTGGTTGCCCAGTTTTTCCGCATCCCTTCCCCTAATTCGCCATTGTGAGTTCACTACGTTTACACTTAAAAGTTTGTAAATGCAATAATATTGCATACACACTCACACACACAGTGATGCTTGTAAATCTAGATACTTAGGAGGCTGAAGAAGGAAGATGGCACCTCGGATTCCAGCTTGAGCACTGTTTTACTTACTCTAATTTGTGTTTAATGATGTTGAAAACATTTAAACATGCTGTTTTAAAAAGAATGAGACACTTCTCTGGATCTTGAGTTACAAATTTTGTATCTAAACATTCAGTTACCTGTTTTCATCACAGAATTATTTCCTTTTATCCGAAGAAATATGCACAGAGAGGACACTCAACTAAAATTTTAAATGTAAATATTTACCAAGTCCAGTGACACTAGGAACGGCCTATGTTTTAGAAAGTTGCATTGTTGACAGAATTTACCAGTAGGACAGACTGAAAATTGTAGTTGTCCATAGGAGTGTAGCTGGGAAGATGGTGTCCAACTCCTAGACAGTTTCAGTGGGATGGCAGGAACTGCACCTGCAAACTTATTAAACAACTCAGTGGCTATAGGTGGTCGTATGTTTTAATCTTAAAACAATGCTAAGAGACGTAAAGTAACCACGTGAGGTAGTGTACACAGTAATTACCAAGATCTAGTAGTTCCACGTTGCATATGTCCTTCAAAACATGTTGCACACTGTCAGTAAACAAATCTTGTCAATTAAAAAAGGAATAACAAAAGAAAGCTAAAATAATGAATAAAGATACCATGTAATACTCCTTGAGTATTGTTTATGGCTATTGAGTTCATGTAATTTTTATATGTTTGGGAATTGATTATTGAACCTATAAGTGGAATATTTAAATCTTTAAGTACCTAAACTACTTTGTCTTGGAGAGGACATCAGTATTCTTTTAGACTAAAACCTATTCTTACAGGTATCTCCAAAACATTATTTTAAAGAACTATAAAAGGAATGTCTCTCTAATATCTCCATCAACAAAAAAGTTGAAAACATGAAATAAGGAATAAGTTTATGAATATACAAGAAAATTATTGATAGATCAATTTTAAAACTCATGTAATTTCAAAATAGGGAAATATTTTAAAGAAAAACAGCATCATAAAAATTGGATTAGATTGTGATATTTTACCCTTGATACTTTCTTTTCCCAATTATTTATTTTAAATATATTCACTGAATCTCAGTAATGTTAAAACTTTTTGTAAGAAAATTAAACTATTGATTTTTTGTGAGCTATAACATGATATTGCCTACTTGGAAAGATTAAAAATGAAATGTTTTATCTGCATGCAGATATCTTGGTGCTCTTAGGCATATATCACACTAATTATAAACATGAGAAGTTTAGCTCAACTAGTAATTTTAAATTAAAATATGAATTTAATGGATACACTAAGTTCATTGAGTTCTCGTTTCATTATATTTAATAATCAGATGAACTCTTTTTGGTTGAAATACAAAAATGAGAGAAAAACAAATGGTCTTAGACCAAGAATTTGATCAGGTAGATGATTTTTATGATTCAGGAAAACTTGCAGCACAAACACAGTGGTCATGAACTGCCTCCATAGTGTATTATAATATTGGTGAGATATTTAATAGAAGACAGAGCTCTATGCACTGAGAATTGGCGTGATTTTGGCTTTCTCTGTGGTTTGGAGAAAGCATAGTTTTCGTGTTTTCTAATATCATGTTTAATCATTTTAACCTATAGTACAGTGTCTCTAAGTTCAATAAATATCTACAGTATTGTATAAATCATTTATCACCGAGTGAATAATGAATTAATATATACATATTTAAAGGACCTCTTTCTCTTTCTCCAAATTTTCTATGCCGATGAACTTATCTAAAAATAGAAACTACTCCAAAAGGTCTCTGAGGCAGACCAAGAGTCTGTGTTACCTATAGATAAAGATGGTATGCTGTAAAAATTTAAATGTCATTTTAAAAAATGCTCCTAGGCTTCATTGAAGTTTTCCCTTTTTTTGAAAATTATATAGAGGTTTACATCTTACATATAGATATAATTGTATTTTATAAGCCTACTGAAAACATTTTTAACAAATAAATATTTCTACATAAATATGATTTAAAAGGTCAATTCATTATCTGAATAATGAAGTCAATTCATTATCTGAATACACTTGTCAATTTGAGTTCTGTGTCCCTGAAAACATTTTTTTCCAAATGACACATTTACTTATAAATAACTGTAAATTTTCTCCATATTCTCAGGCCTGGGGGTTTTGGTAGAGCATAACTGAAATTTGAGGTGTCAGTTGTGTGGACCTAGGGCTCTCGTGACTAGCCCAAGTGCTGTATCTGACCTGCAGAAGCCTTATACATGGTAGAATTAGCACTGCATTTCTACGCAGGGAGGTTGATAAAAACTGACCTATCAATTTCACAAAAATCTCATTTTAGAATTAGACTTCAGAATTTACTTAAATTCAAAAAATGAGCAGGAAATAAAAATATTCTGAACTTTAAGACACCCGCTTTAATTCATACTTACAAAATTCCTACAACTCTTCTTATATAAAACAGGATCCTCACCTCACTCCTAACTTAATGTGACTCGGAGCTTTAGAGACACCAAGTAACCAAATCACTGTTTCAGATGAGCCCCATTCAGCGCTGATCTACAGAGCAGAGAGCACAGGGGGTGGCCAGACCCCCGAAGGGCCAGGCACATGCAGGAGCTGTCAAAATTTCATGTTCTTGGATATGGAACTATCAAAATTCCACATTCAAGGATAGTCCAAATATCCACGGAGGAGGATCAGGCTAAATCCTAAACTTCCCTGTTTGGAAATAGTCCACATGAAGATTGGTGTTTGTTGATAAGGCCACTAGAGGGTGGAAGTGTACCATCAAAGCAGAAAGCAGAAGTATTATCTGAGTACTATCATAGCAATGTTACAAAGTAATTACGAGGCTCCAGGCCTTTTGCAATTATATCATTTAATGATCGCAACCTTCTGTGGGCATTATCTCCATTTCACAGTCATAAGGCGGTATTGCAGACATCAAGTGAGTTGCTCAAGTGAGACGGGCTTGGAATTGACCCTGGAATGGTTTGAAAGCAGATAATCACATTCATTCTTAATAACTGAATGGTATTGTCACAAACCTGCAGGACTGAGATCCCAAATCAAGAGGAGATTCAATTATGCAATTTTCATTTAATATTGTTTCAAAATGTATTTTATAAAATTAAAAAATAGTTTCAATGATGCAAGTCAGGTGATTCTTTTATAGCAATTGCTTAAAGACACTTGATTTTATTAGAGTAGGTTTTATTACTTATGAGCTGACAATTGCTCTTTGCCATTCACGATTTAATGCATTTCTTATAGGAGTCTCAGTTTAGGATATTATTTTGCCCATGGAGCTCTAACTCTAGCTGAGCATGGGAGCCCTGAAATGGAGCAAGCTCTGATGAGCTACTATCTGGATTCTCAATTCTTAGGTGGATTAACCTTTGGAATGTCAGTAATCCAGTAATCGGGTGTTGACTGTGGATTAAAAGCTTAGTGTAGTCGCTGGTGCCTGAGGAAATGTCATGCCTTGACTTTCTCTTCTTCCTTCTAGAACTTGTTTGGGAATTCCTGGCTTTTGAGTGACTTAATACCCAAGAGTTCACAAGCTGCTCATCTTTCTGACTAAAATCTTGATTGCACTGGACACAAGGTGGATAGACCTGCCCATTCTGGTCTCTCTGATTCTAAACCTTCAGAAAAGATCTGCCTGTTTCTCAATACTCCATGGTGATCTCTCCCCAGATCCAAAAGGTCCGGGAGGTTGCCATCTTTTCTTTTATTAGTATATGCTTGTGAAACATAATCATTACATTCATCTTGGGGAATTGGTGCATATGGAAATAGCATTTTAATCACTTTTACTCCTTTCCCTCCACACCTTTCCCTCTCCTTCCATCCTTAGATCCCTTTTCACAACCACAAAGCTTACCTCTCAGTTTCCTTTCACCTATCTTTTATCTTGCTCTAAGTTTATCTTTTGAGTTTCTCATATAAGAGAGATCACGTTAATATTTAACCTTCTGTGTCTAGTTTTGCTCAGTCTCAAGGTGCATCCATTTTCTTTAAAAAGACAGAAGTTTTTCTTCTTTATGGTAGAGTAATACTCCATCGTGTCTATGTACCATGTTTTCCCTATAGGCCTTTTTTAAGATTTAGCTCGTATGAGTTAGGTCACTCTAAATGTGTGTGTGTGTGTGTGTGTGTGTGTGTGTGTGTGTGTGTGTGTGTGTGTGTGTAAAGGTAATGTGATGCCTTTAACTCTTCTGGAAACATACCTAGAAAAGGTAAAGCTAAGTCATGTGAAATTTCTACTTTTATTTTTAAAGCTTCTCAGTATTGGTGTATATGACCTTTTTTTTTTTTCTTACACAGAAGTGTATTCTACATCATCATCTCGCTACTTGGTCTGATTATTTTTTTTTAAAGAAGTAAATTATCTGCAAGAGAAATAGTAAAATACTGTCGATCTTTCTATGAATGCTAGTGCCATATTTCAATAAATTGATGTAGTTGTTTAAAATGATTGGATGGTGTTTATAAAACTGAATCGACACAGATCTTAGTGTTGGAAGAATAATTGAAGACAAAATAAAATCAAAGCTGCACTAAGTTCTACTGTGTAGCTGGTGAGCCAAGAGGCCTTCAAGTCTATAATGAGATTAAAGTTTCTTCTTACTAATCTCAGTTTGCAGTTTGCAGGGACTGTAAGCTCTGGCTTGATGATTGATGAGTGAATCTGTTTCTGTCTGTCCTGGGTGATTATGGAAGCAGCAATTCCAGGAACACTCTGGTTTAATACAGGCAGGAATGGGCGATACTGGAAGACTCTCCTCTCTCTGCTTCTGTCTCTCTCTCTGTCTCTCATACTAGAAACTGAACTCAGTCTCACACAATAGGCAAGTGCTCCACCAATGAACTACATGCCCAGCTCATTTTATTTGTTATTTAATTTCCCCTTATTTCATTTTATGTCATTATTTTGCAGTAGAGTCTCACTGAGTTGCCTGACTGCTCAGAAGCATGCAGTCTTTCTGCCTCAGCCTCCCAAGTAACTGGAATTCCAGGCACTACCACCATTGGCCTGGCTTTTATGTACTTTGTCCCACCCCCTTCTGAGAAGAGAGCCAACCAGAGGACTAGAGATCATCTTCCAAAGTCTCTGAAAGCTCATTATAACTCCTACTAAGTAGTGATCCATTGTCAGGAGATGCTCGCAACACCAACACATGAGTAGCTCCCAGGTTGTTGAGTGTGGACGGGCACCTTCCTTTCTTCCTGCCTCGATAGTATATCACTGTTCGTGTGCTCATGTCACTTCATTTCCCACATGAGACTGAAATAGCCTGTCCATTCTTCTGTCTCCTCCGTGGAACTGTCATGTCCTTAAGAACCTTCGCCCACACCCCTATGTTCCTGCATCAGCCTCTCATTTGCAGGCACAAAATGTGATTCATTCATTCACACTTCAATACAGGGCTGGCCTCTGAAGGGGTGATTGTGGTATGAACTAAGAATGTATTTACAAACACTGATTACACATTATAAACCCTTACACATGTGCTAGGAGCTGTCACACCTGAGTCATCTCTCCCCGTGATTAACATTTAGAAATTTCTGTTTTCTAATGGTTTACAAGTTTGCTGCACAATTTCACTTTAAAAGGGTATAAATCTATAAAAAACAATGTAGAATCTTTTCCTTGGTCTACTTTTCCTTTTTTTCCATTATTTTTTAGACTCAGTGTTTTAAGAGGTTGGGGCTGACTGTCCTTTGATGTGCTGCTAGACGCGATTCTTACAGTGGTTTCACTTGACAAAAACACATTTTTGAAATACAGGAGAGGAGAGAGTAGTTGAAGCCTTCGATGTCTCTAGTCCCTTTTCCCTTCCACACTCTCCTCAGGCTGGTCTTGAACTCCTGACCTCAAATCATCTTCCTGCCAGTCTCCCAGTTGTCTGGAAAGTGGCATTAAGTTTCAGAGCCCCTTTTTTTCAGCACTTTTGGCAGGATCCCGGATCTTTTCCAGTGTTTAACATTGCTTTCTTGCTAATGTGACTCGAATTTGAATTGAGTTTCTAAATAATTGCATTAGGCATAAGTAGTTTCTTAAGAAAAAAATGCCACTCTGACAAAAACTATTTTTTTTTGATAAAGCAAAAATGCATTGATAACATTGACAGTTAGAAAACCGCCTCTAACGTTTTTACCTGAAGCATTTGTATGTTCTTCATTTTCCTCAGAAGATGCCTTCAGAGGTGCAGGAAGAAGACCGAGCAGTAGACACCCGACAGCCCAAAAAGCCTGCTTTTTCTTCATTTTAGGAGTCCTACCTGAAATACAAAACCCAAACATGCCTAGGTGAACAAGGACTTATCTTTAGGCTCACAGGGACCCGGTGCCTACTTCCAAATGCACATTTCCACGACGTCTCATGTGTATGCACATACAACTGTCCCTATGTGGTACATGAATCATTTCAGACACGTGTATGAAGCACTCAGAGTTACAGACAAAGCACATTTAAAGTCCATCGATTCCGTAATACTTACGTCCACCAGTCATATTTCAAACTGGAAAACTCAAATTGAAACCAGGCCTGGAGTATAGGCCTGTAAAGTCCACACACCCAGACATTGAGGCTGGTGGCATTTTGAGTTCAAACCCAGTCTGGGCAACTTAGTGACTGAGCAACATTTTGCCTCAAAATCAAAAATCAAAAATCAAAAAAAAAAAAAGGGCTGGGGAGTACCTCAGTGTGAAGGCCCTAGGATAAGTCCTCAAAACTACAAGAAAACATACAATACAAGAAAACACAAATTAAGGAACGTGAGTTAATGCTGGTTAACATGACTAAATTTGAGGATTTGCAAGCAATTTTACATGATTCTTTTCACATGATTCTCAAACTCATTTTTCCCTCCCTGATAATTACGTTTAAAATGTGTGCACTTTTTCTGTTATATTCTCAGTGTAACTTCCATTTCTGATTGCTCGGTCCCTTTAGTGTGATGCCTCTTTTAAAACAGGGACACATTTTCAGAAATTCCGACTGTGCTTCCTTTCAGATATATTTATTTTGTAGCTAATTTCCTCACTCAGTTTCAATGAGGTAGCAGACAGAAATGCCACACAAGAAAAGTCTCACATCCTAGCCAGTTCTTTCCCCAAATCTTCCCTCTCTCGCCTTATTTCATTATCTATTTTTAAAAGAGTTTCATTGGAAAGTGACTTTAAATGATGAGCCAACATTTTCACTCTCCACAGGAAACTGACTTCACCAGGGAAAGGAGGCTTTTCCTGTTTCTCAATGATTTGAAGATCGATAGTAAAAAACAAAAAGAAAGAAATAGGACAAGGCCCTAACAACTCTTTTTAAAAGAATTCTTTTTTCTGAATCCAAAGATAAAAGGAAATGCATAATGTTCACTCAGCAGGCTGAGAGGAAAAGAAGTGGGAGACACAGTAGTGCTGAGCCTCTGCTGCCGGGACCACTCGGGAAGGAAAGCCAGGTCTCAGGAGGGCACACTCCCCAAAGGAGGCCCAATGTGCCACCCCAAACAACAGACAGAATGCTGTAATACACACCATAACACAGACATGATATGCATTGTAAAGATGTGGGTAGCCTAAAGTCATAAAGACATAAATATCATTTTATATGCTTCACTAAAATATTTGTGAAATCTATTTTCTTCTGACAGATTATAAATGGTAACACACATTAGATAATTTTAAAGAATCTTTCTACTGAATTTCTGTTTTGGGGAGGACTGTCGTGGAGATTGAGCCCAGGGCCTTTGCAGTGTTCTACACCCCCAGTTTTTCTTTTTTGTGTGTGTGAATGTATTTATTTATCAATTTTTAAAATGTGAGACAGTGTTTCACTAAGTCACTAAATCATCTACGCTGGTCTGAAACTTGCAATTCACCTGCCTCAGCTTCCCGGTCCTCTAGGATTACAGATCTGCACCAATGAGCCCAGTTTCTGTTAAATTTCTTCTTTTTATTTTATTTTTGATCTTCTGTTTCCACTTAATGTGATGATATGCACACTTCTGCTACATTAGAAAGTAGCACATGGCAAGGTTTGTATGTCACACAGCTTTGGGAGCAGGCTGGGGTGTGGTGCTCGCTGAAGAACTTA
Source organism: Ctenodactylus gundi (assembly GCA_004027205.1). Lineage (NCBI taxonomy): Eukaryota > Metazoa > Chordata > Mammalia > Rodentia > Ctenodactylidae > Ctenodactylus > Ctenodactylus gundi. The sequence goes on along the minus strand of PVKB01002389.1, from coordinate 31,186 downwards.
AGAATTTGGACTCTACACCCATCAACTTCCTTTCTTTAGAAAATGGCCAGAAGTGTTGCCCTAACTTAAGTCATTATTCTAATAACTTCTTTATTTCTTTTTGTCCAAATTAGTTACTTTGACCAGTGTAGTGTCTATTAAAGTATAATTGGAACCCTACATAAAACTAAACTCAAACATAATGACTCTACATAGTTTAATCTTTTCTTCTCTCACAATTCCTGCTTTTCTATTTCATCATTTCCAATAAAATGAAACCTAATATTTGGGAAGCTAGAGCTTCTTTTCCTTCCTTCCTTCCTTCCTTCCTTCCTTCCTCCCCCCCCCCCTCCCGCTTTCTTTTTTAATCTACTGTGCAGGAGCAGTTACATTAGCTGAATATTCACCTTGACCAAAGACTTTCTGAAGAGCCAGAAGCTAGGCAAAATCAAATATGAATTTTTTCTGATGTTAATACCTGGGTTGTGAAGTGATTTGGGGACTGGTGACCTCTCGTTTCTAAAACAAACAAACAAACAAACAAACAAACGAAAAACACTCATGTCTTTCAAGCCCCATTCTCCAAGGAATTCCACTTCTATTAAAGTTGTATGTTCACCACCTTGCTATTGTATCAGATGGAGTCATGGGTAGTTATTGTATACTTTGCATTGTAATATAATATGATTGTACTTTATTGTTATTTACATTACTGTCAAGCTTTGGCCAATATGGGAGATACAATTGTGCTGATTTCTCTTCTTTGACAGAGCACCATCAATCTAGAGTTTTGCTTTTTTTGAGTTATTTTAACTTTTTCTTGGTACATGATGCTCCACGCTCCTATTATATACTTAATACTTCAGTCCTAGAACCAGTGATTTCTCTAAGGATCCCTGATTCCTTTCTGTGGAGATTGGTATTAATTGCATCTATGGATTCAATCCACCGCACATAGAATATGCTTACAAAGCATGTGCACTAAACACAGACAGACCTGTACATCCTGTCATGGTTTACTACGCAATGCTGTATAGCAATCATCAACACGACAGTTACATTGTGTTAAGCATTATAAACAATCTACAGATTAAAATAGAAGACCACAGAGTTGTATTTGTACAATGCTACTCTACGAAAAGAATTGGAGCATTTTGTCATCTTTGAGAGTCCTAAAGATATAGGAAATGGCTCAGAAGTTAAAGGGCTTGCATAGCAAGTGCTATGTCAAGTGCTAAGTACCCAAATTCAATTCCCCAGAACCACATAAACTGAATTGCTGGTGCATGCTTGTAATCCCAGCTCTCAGGAGGCTGAGACAGGAGGATTGCCATTAAATCCAAGGCCAGCCTGGGCTCCATAGTGAGTTCAGGACCAGCCTGGGCTGCAAAGTGAGATTCTGTCTCAAAAAAAAGGAAGAAAGAAAGAAAAGAAAAGAGAAAGAAAAAAGAAATGGCCAAAAGGCTGAATTTGATATATTTGACAGTTTAGTCATGAGTGCCTTAATTATCTAAATTTACCTAGAGTCATGAGAACCAGTATGTTTCCAAGAAAATTTAGCAGATAAAAGTTTACTTCTTTAAAACTTAAAGAAAATATTTATTTTTTCCATAATCTCTGAAAATCATGTATAATTTTTACACCACCATAATTAACCAGATAAACTGGTCTTCAGGCCAGGCACCTTTTCTTGATGCATTGGCTTTATAACCTCTGGATAAACTCCCATTACATGACAGTCTGATCTCAGCAGCTGCTTAACCATTTTGGATTATGTCAGTCTATCTACATGTAATGACGTGTGCAAGTTGAGAGACCTAAAAGCATATAGGCAAAGAGACTCTTAAGGAATCTACACCCAGTGCATCTTCAAAGATTGAGCTAAAAAAGATGAGAAAAAAGACAGTAGTGTGTTTAAGCCAGGAAAATATAAAAACAATAGTATGTGCTTTGATAAAATCCAGGATGTGTGTGGAAACATAAAATAAACCATATTATAAATAGAATTAACAGCTGAAATATTGCAGAGCACCAGACTGAAATAACAGGGTTATCACTGGAGCAGTAGTTAAATATTGATAACATTGAATATCAAGAAGATACAGTATTTGAAAGACAGAGGATTCAAAGGCATTCTGAGGGAGTGGTCCTGGTTATACAACCATTGATAATCATCACTCTGTGTGCACACTAGAGACACCTGGTGTTTTGAGCAGATGGAGAGTTACAGCTTTTGTAAACAGACCTGTGTAAGGGCCATGAGGACGTGGGGCGGGAGCTGGGGTGCTGTGCTTCATCGCCATCACCATCATCGTTATCAATCAGGAAGGATCATTTCACTATGATACAGCCATCCCATGCATCATTCCTGAATATTCCTACCACTGTATTTTCTTCAATCTTTCCTAGAGCCGTTCTTATAATCACATGGCTTTGTGGAGATCACAAATTGGTAAATTTGCTTCCATCACTGTCTAGAAGGCCTCTTTCCTCCAGATGTCTATGAAATTATTGTGGTTTTCTATGGTGGAGGTGGCTGTCACTTATGTGGACACCGAGAGCCATTCAATCAGCCCAACTCAGGCCTCTCTTTTCTCCTTGCTATGCTTCTTTATCTCTCTCTCTGTTCCTAACCCCCCCCCCCCCACTTACCTTTTTGGTTTTGCTTAGTTTAAAAGAGGGACAAAAGAGGAATGTACAGTAAGATTTCAGAGGTGTTCTCCAAATTAATATGTTGAATTCCAAACCGCCAGGACCTCAGACTATGATGGCAGGTGGAAGAAAATCAAGAGGTAATTAAAGTTAAGTGAGGTCCGTTATAACTGTCATCCTTATAAACAGAGATTAAGATGCAAATATATGCACACAGAAGGAAGACTACCCATTTACGAACCAAAAACGAGTTAGAAGAAATCCAGCCTTGATCTCTTGATCTCAAACTTCTAACTTCTATAACCAAGGAAATGAATTTCTTGTTTTTTAAGACCCCCCGTGTGTGGTACCTGTGGGACAGCCCTAGTAAACTAATGTAAGCCAACTTCACAAATCTTCAAAAATCAGTTCAGTAACTTGCTATATATACTAAATCAACAATGTATTTGGTCTCTTTCCAGTTATTCATCTATAAAATGTGTGCTTTACTAGAACCTACCTCATAGAATTTTGTGGCAATTAAGTAAAAATCAACGAACTATTATAATTTTTATAAGTAATGCTTGCTTGTTTTTTTACTGCTTTTTTAAAGGGGTTGTTTGTTGGGAGTTGAACCCAGGGCCTTTCTTATACCAGATACACATTCTACCTCGGAGCTATGCTTTCAACCCCTATGTAATTTTTGATACCAGTTTGGATACACTGTAAGAAGAGAAGCTTATAGAGTTAATTAAGTAATGAGAATATTATTTCAGACTCTTGAAGGCCTAAAAAAGATTAGGAAAAAAAGCACTGATTTGGAAAGTGTTTGTGGCCAAACTGGAAATTTTCTTTTAATTTAGTTTAGGGATGAGGGAAGAACCAAGAATTGCAAGACTACAAGGTTGAAAATGAGCAGTTTGTATCTCAGTACAACATAAAGGCTGTTCTAAGGATGCAAATCCATGGGGCTGAAATATTTTGGAAACATGGCTCTAGGAGTCAGAAGAGAAAAATGCAAATGGAACAGAAATGTATATTGATGTAGACTGGAAGTTGAAACATTTTGGAACGGTTTGGAATTAGAGGATCACGTGGAATGGAAGAGGCTAATAGTTCACTGGTATTAAAGCATAGTTTCTAATACTTTTTTTTGTGAAAGGTGTAATACAACTCGTAGACAGTTACCATTATCACGATATACCATTATTGCATTTCCCCTCTTCTTAAACCTAGAGAAGCATACACTGTATTTATATTATAGTCATTATGCCAACAGAAGCTTTTTAGCTTGATTTTCTTTGCTACATCAGATACTGTTGAACATTTTAAAAGTTTCATGATCAGCCTCTGCATTCTATGCCTACTTGACTATGTCTGAAAGAAACTTTATTTTAGTTGCTTCTTTGTGGTCTATGAGTAAAAGATGGGAGAGACAAAACCTAACAACTCAAAAGGGAAGGAAAAGGATACCATGGCGAAACATGGAAGAATGGTTCGATTTTCACCTCAGCAGCAGCTTAGTTGTTATATTTTTGGTGTTCATTACTTCCCTTTCCTTATTTCAGCTGAGCCTCATGGGGCCTGGCCTTCTGCACAATAAAATCTGTAGATCGTTTCTTTTTTTTTTTCTACCTGCATGTCTTTGTTTTTTTCCTTTTCTTTCTTTCTTTCCTTCCTTCCTTCCTTCCTTCCTTCCTTCCTTCCTTCTTTCCTTCTTTCTTTCTTTCTTCCTTTTTAAAAAAAGTTTGTTTCTCATTTGGATCCAGGCTTTCAGGGCACTGATACTAGTGACAGTGAACAAGTGAAGGGGACAGAATAACATTACATCATGAGGAAGGAGAAAATGAACCGCACAGCCATTCCAGTAGTTTCCTATTTTTTTATGGCTTCAAGTTGACTTTTCATAAGTTGTGCTCTCAGCTGGAAATCACAAGGTATTCACCGTAATGGGGCTCTGGGCATGGAGTTTTTGTTACAAATGATTTTTTACCAGACCTCCGAGATCTGCTCCCTGATGGAGAACTTGATAATCTCAGTTAGAGGTCTGACAGCCAGATATTTTTCCTCAGGAAAAAAGTATTTTCTGAAGAAGTAGATTGTGAGAATGCAAATATGTGGGAAGTTCCCCAGGGGAAGTCTACCGCTGTGTAACCTCACACGCGCCACACACCAAAGTCCAGCAAGTCGGCACAGAGCTGCGATTGTCTTTTTTGAACTTTCTTCTGAAGTCCGCATTCCTTGGCTGTTGAGTCATCACTACAGGCATTATTTCTGGCATCTAGCTTATTTGTCTATGAGCTACATAAAATTTTTGATAAAATATGAGGTTCTGGCTATCCCATAATATGCATGTACATATATCACATTTATATACATGATTTATTATTATTTTGATTGATTTCTTACTTGGTAGGCTATAAAATTTTAACAAAGTTGCTGAGCAACCAACTGAGCACATACATGAATTTATGTTAGAGAAATACAAGTTATTTTCAACAGCGTGTGCCTACATGGCTAGTGATAAGGCATAAAAACTTGTGGGCTACATTATCTTTGAGAATGCTTTAAAAATGATTTCTGGAAAAGAGACCAAAGTCCAGTTCAGGAAAATATGTTTGACAAAAATATATTACATATTTATTACTGTAATTCTCTCTCTTGAAATTAATTGTGGTTTGAAAATGATAGTATCATCAAAGGAACTACAGGATAAATACAGATTTCTCTGATTTGTTAATTCTACAAATGCAATTTATTAATTAATATCAGTTTTTAATCTGATTATTTTCATAATTTTTAATTCACTGGGTTACCCCAATTTTTATTTTTCTAACTATAATTTCATAAGTGTTCAAATTATTTTGAAGTATTTCCATGTCCCTGTGCACAAATTATAACTAATCACTTTGGTTACAGTGAAGTTTATAACCTTATAAACGCTGGGGACTTGACTCTTACACTTAGAGCATAGAAGTTTACCTAGCAGTCAAAGCCCAATGCGCAGACTAAACCAAGCCTAAACCGAGGAATGCCTAAATGGCAGACTTGAAAATCTGTTGAGTACTATGTTTTTCTGTCCTTAAATGTAAGAGGAAACAGAAACTGTTGAAACGAGTAAATGCTATTGCATTTGATCTGCTTACAAGTGTGTAATTAGGCTCCAACCTGAGCTATCTGGAGGTGATTTCATGTTGTGTGTTAAGACTTGGTTTAGATCTTATATTTAGAAGCCATTCTAACACCACCAAGGAGGTTAAATTATTTTTTTTCTATTTAACTAAAACAATCATAATAGCAGTTTCCAGTATTGGATCATTTCTTTTTCTTATTTATAGCTTCTCTCTTACAGAAATGTGATGCTCATTTTATAGAGGAAAGACATAGTTAGTCAAAAATTATATACTGTCCAATAAAAAAAAAAAGGAAAAGAAAAACAAGTGCCAATATAGAACATGTAACTCAAGAAATGACCTTAGTTGTTACGCTCTGCTATCAGATGTTTGAAAAGAATTGGTAAAAAGGATTAAATGTTTTTAGAAAATTACAATATTGATGTGTGTGTTGATCGGTATGGTTGGAGTTTGAAAATTGCCAAGAAGGAATTTTAAGGTGCATACAGGCTTGACAAAGTCAGTCATTATTTTATGATGGCATTGTATTCCAAATTATGCTGAAGGACTGGTTCTCCGGAACTTTGATAATACCAAGTTAGAGATGAAATTTATGTTCACAGGTAAGCTTATTAAAAAAAAAAAGTCCAGAAACTCCAACCCTCAATACTTAACAAAGGCAACCTTCAATGAACTAGTACTGGTTAGAAGTTATACAGGGATGCTGAAATCAGATAGTTTGAGGTAGCTTTCTGTTTGTTTTGTTATTTTATACAGAGCAGCTAACAAGCCTTAAAGTGGATCTTCATTATGCAAAGATATAATAAAATTTGTTGATAGAGCTCACACAAGCTGGCTTAGTCCGCTAGAGTTATTGTAGCAAAATATTACATCTTGGTGATTAAAACAACAAAAATGTCTTTCTCCCAGTTCAAAGGCTAATAAATCCTCGAGAAGTTGCTGGCTGATTTGGTTCTCTGTGAGGGCTCTCTTCCTGGATCGTACATGGCAGATGCTTTCTTAGTGACTCTTCTTGTGGCCCCTTTTTCATGTGGGCATAATGATCAGAAGGGAAATAGATCTCACCATTCCTGCTATTATGAAGCCATCAATTCCAACAGACCAGGGCCACAAACTTAGGTCTCATTCAACCTTGATTCTTCCTAAAAGTTATACCTCCAGATATAGTCAGAGTGGGGGATAAGGAAAGACACCAAAATATAGATTTGGATGGAATGCAGTTCAATCCTAAAGTAGAATCCCCCTAGTCTTTCAAGGACACGCCTTGGTGTGTATCTCCGATGTAAGGGTCTGGGCCTTTCAGTCAGTCCCAGATTCTACTGTCTAATGTAGGACCCAGTACTTTCCCCTCTGCACAGCTACAGGCTTCCATTTGCTATTGCTGTACTACTAGGCTTGAGTGGAGCTGGTGTGGCCTAGCACATTCCTACAGGAATGTACAAACACCAGTGCAAAAAGCACACTTTTTGCACATTTGTCCAAACTTTGTTCTTTTGCGTCCTTGTTTTTGTGTGTGTGTGTGGTTGTTGTCCAACAGGAAATAACTGTCTTCATGGAAATAACTAATTCACAAAATCCCTTCCATTAAGTGTTTTTTAAGTCCCCAAAAAGAAAGAAAAAAGCATCATAGAAAAGTCAGACCCTGAGTGCTTAAGTCTTTCTTTCTCCTCATTTCTCATCTATTAATGCAAATCATATGACAGAGAGCAGAAAGCACCACCCCAAACTCAATTCTAGTTGGGATTGGGGCTTTCTTCTCAGTCAGTTAATTGTGTGGGCTAACTTTAAAATTATTTAGAAGCTTCATTTTTATTAGATTTTTTGTAAAATAATTATACAATAATTATTCTGACAGTGTAAAATCTAAGCATGTAAACATTTCCACATGATTTTAGGAATGTGATTCATTATTATTAGCAATATGAGTATAGATGGAGAGATGTCTCCAGCTGCAGCGGAGAGCAATTTCTGAGGTAAAATCCCTGCACACAGGGTCCTGCTTACCTCTTCCCTCTTGGGATCATAATCTGATTTAAACTCCTGAATGCAGTGGAAATACTTCTTCCATATTCAAATCTCTGCTTCAGTGGTGTCTCCTGAGGATATGTCTTTGAACACCAGAGACAAGTGTTACCATAGCTGTGTTATCCTGTCCTCCTCTTGTGCTTTTTGAGCCCCTGTGCTTATCCATGTTGCACAGGACACACTAAATTGCTCACTCACTGCCTTTTTTCGCAAACGTAAGCTCTTTATCTGCAGTAATTCTGTTTGTTTTTCTGGTATCTAACAAACTCAGTGAATGTGGAACAATGAGTTAAAGAATCAGAATTTCTTTTGTCTCTAGAAAAAGTAAAAAGTCACAGGAGAAATTTAAAACAAATCTCTAAACTAAAATGATCTGAAATTGTATCCTTGAAAGTAATTTGTATAGGGAATTCATAATGGAGAATCATACAGCAGTCTTTTGTTAGGGAGCAATGATTTTGATGTAGTTATTTCTTCCTCTCTGATGCCTTCTCTTCTCAGAAACTGCCCTGATTGTGTGCTCAGCAAGCATGTTTCCACAGCTTTGATGGAAATGGAAAATACCAGGGTTACACTAGCATCTGCTCACAGTTGACTCACCATGGCGGCGGGACGCTGCACAGATTCGGATTAGGAGCTAATCCCTAGGGAGAAGTGTGTCACAGACTTCCAGGGAGGCTCTGAGTAAGGAGAGTTCCCCTGAAAAGCTGCTAGAGTGACTTTCATTCTGTCGGTTTGACTCCGGCCGCCATCATGACTGTAGCTTCTCTGAGACACTCCCTGGTCCCTCGAGAAATTCCGTATTATCATGTCAGAGTTCATCATGTGGCTTGCTTATTGCACCAGAATAAATGTTGTCCACGATGTGTAATGAAAGATATGTGGGTTTTATTACCTCCTTCATTGACACAGTGATCAGTTTCTTTTCAGTTATTACAAAATTGGTGAATAAAGGAATAGTAAATGAAGTACCATGTAGTTGAGATTTTGCTGTGTGCAGTTTACAGCTATTTCACTAAACTATTCCATAAGAGACTATTTTTTTCAGTAAAAATATCTATAGTATATTCTGCTTTTAATATAATTTCTGTGATTCTTGTAAGCTTATAAGTCCAAGATCAACCAGAAATTTTATACTTTCCCAACTCTGATAATAGTAAAAATATAAAAAAATTCTTATCAATGTAGGCATCCAAAAACTGTCAATTTTTGTGTTTGATTTAATTAGAAAAACATCTAATTTATTTTTATGTAATTTATTTAGCCATGTAAATCTAAAGTAAACATTTTTTTGTTATTATTAAAGCAGTATTCATTATATCTTGGTGGTTATTATCAACCATTACTAATTATAATACACTTTAATATGTGCTTTCATCTAAAATTAAAAGAAAAATTCAGAGGATAGAAATTTTCTTATGGTTTTTAATAATTAAATTTCAAAAAGACTCAGTGTGTTTCATAGCTATCCATTTAAGTGCTCTATTATGATACTATTTTAAAATTTTTAAAATATCTTAAAAAGTAATGTGTACAGAACAAGCCTGGACTAAAGAGTGAGACCTTGTCTCAAAAAAACAAAAAAGGCAACATGAAATATGGAAAGAAAACTTTATCAATTGGGGCAAAGGCTGAGAAAAATATGTGAGAAATTTTAAGTAATTTGAATCAAGAGAAAATGCTCTTGTATTATACACATTTTTTAAAAAGGAGTAATATAACTAGGGAAATGTAAGGGACAAGATTGAACAATGACAGTTTGCTCAAGGTCCTCAAAGTCGCAAATACAAAATAATCCATCCCACCAATACTTTTTTAAAAAGCTTCACATGTTGTCATACATGTCTTCCATATTTCACTGCATGATATCACAAATACCTTCTAGTCATACATGCAAAAATACTAAAAAGTTCACTTAGTGTATATACTTGAGAGTTCTGACAGAGCAAATGGAAGTATATTGTGCAGTATCAGAAAATCATAACGTTTTGAATAATGAGTTTGGACTAACAGTGCCTACAACATGTGACACAATTTTGAACACGGAGTTGGAAAGATGGCCAACTTTGTAGGATTTGTAAAAAGTAAATTCAAGTGAATTTTAGGATTAAAATTATTACACAATGAGAAAAAAAGAGGAAATGTGGACAGCTACAGCTTCTGAATTAAGCGTGAGGTGAATGAAGTTTCCTTGCATTGGGAGGTGGGGCAGGAGACAGTTGCCTTAAAAATGCAAAGAATTCAAGATAAGGTAGTGAGGTTTTGAAAAACCTATGAAGCCTCCAGTGGAGCTCTGTGGGAGACCCAATACCAGCACATATACAAGACACTTGGGATTGAGGAGTCTGTCCTATCAACACATAAGCAGTAATTGTATCTGTTAATTTAGTGAGGCTTTAAGAAATATTTAACAAATATGTGTACAGCACTTGATGTGGAATAGACTGTCTCATAAGCAATTTTATAAATATTAGCATTTTTAACTCTCATAGTGATTCTACAGGTGAGTGAGAAGATTGGGAAGGAATATTCCTTATGTGAACCCTGAGGAACTAAGATGAGGAACAGAGATTAGAGAGAAAGACTTCACAGAAATGGTTTGAAATACAGCGGCCACCTGGGAGGCTGGAGTCACACAGCCGCGAAGGAAACGAGTGGTTTTTGGAGTTACCAGAAAGCCATCAGGGTCTTTAAAGAGTAAACATTTCCAAAGGGCAAGGAATAAAGCACATATAAGAGAGCAGCAGCATCAGGCCATTGGCAAAAAATTTATTAGAATTGTGGGCCAGCATTTGCTGTGCTTGTAGGTAAACACAGGACAAAGGTGGTCCCTTTTTGGTGTTTTATGAAGTAACCACTCTCCACTCCTCTGTATAGTTTGGACACTCAGTGTATTAATAAATGTGTAGGGGAAGCACCGTCTATTGGCAATGAGGCATGGATCTTCTTTAGTCTATGTTGATCGTGGTGATTCTATTTATTTTATTCTGATTGGTTTGGATATTTTTCTGTGAAAAAGCTTTGGCCAATGAGCTGTGAAGGGAAGTATGCGGTCTTCCGGGGATGACGATGGTGCTTTTAAAAATGACACTGACTCTAAAGATAGCTACCTGGGAAGATGCACATGGAATCTCCTTTAAGTTTCCCTGTCTATATGTTGTGCCTGGGATGGGAATAGACATTTTGTGGATGCAGGAAGGCTATCATAAAGTAAAATGTATTCACTGCGAATGCTGGATAAAAGAAAAATCTTGTTAATAAATCTTGAAGCACTCTACTCTTTGTGTAATGTGAAATACTAAATGGTCACATTTTTAAATGTATGGGTTCTATGATTTCCTTTTCTTTTCTTCCAGCAGCCAAATGTTATCTGAAAATTATCTTTCTATTTTTGTTTTTATAATCAAGTCATTATCTAAGGTTTTAACTTTCTTTATATAAAAATGCTTGGATGGAAGAGAACATTAGTACCAAAACTTCAGGCCAGATTTCCCCTTTTCCTCTTTTTTGTGGTCTTTTTCCCTCTCTCTCTCTCTCTCTCTCTCTGGTCCCAGGGATTGAACCCAGGGTCTTGAGTGTGCAGGCAAGCCCTCTACCATTAAGCTACATTCTCAGCCCCTTCCCGTTTCTTAGTTTTAAACCGGTTAACATTAAAACAATGTCTAATATTTTTCTGTGAAAGAGAGAAATTGCCAGGTTGTATTTTAAAGATTCACCCAGACTGAAATTAAAATATGGAAATTAATAAAGCCAAATATTCTTCGCCTGAGAAGTAAATTAATACTAGAAAGTAGAATGATTTAAAAATAGAACAACAACAATAGAAAAACCTCCAGAGTAATTGCATTCTTTATTGCCTCTATTCATGTCTGATAATAGATTGGCTAATCCAGGAGAGAACATTTTTTTTTTTTTGGATTTGACTCTTGTTACAGGAAGTCATAATTTTCTAAAGAAGTACCTAATAAGAAATCCCCTACTTATTAGCTAATGAGTCAAATATATCCCTTGTCCTTTTAAATTGTGACCACTGTACTGAGAAAAGACAAAAAAACCCACATGTTTTTCTCTCTCTCTTCATACAGAAGGAGCTGTCTCATATGGTATTATAAGGCAGGGGTATTTCCTCTAGGGAGAAGGATATTAAAAGCAGCCATTGTATAGTTATAACTACTTGTTATTCATTACTTACAGATAAAAGTAAAACTAATCTTATGCTAGGGAAAGCAGTAGCTGGCAGGGAGCATGACTGTCTTGATGTTACCATGAAATAAAACAAAGTAGAGTCCAACTAAATTTATTTTAAAAATAGAGATAAGATAACAGATAGATGACTGGAGAAAAAAGTAGGTCAAAGATAAGTGCCTGATTTGCCCTCATAATTTTATTGAGCATCCTGGAGCTCTAAAACCAATTTTCTTTTTAAAGTTGTGCATCTGCTTATAGGCAAATTTAGGGAAAGGTTACTGCAATCTTCAGAAAGCCCCATTGTTCTCGCAATTGTCTTCTGCTTTTTCATTCTGAAGTGGATATTAGAATACTTGTAATCTCTAAAAATTACAACTTAAATTAAAATAAGAATAATTTTATGTTCTGTTTTGTGCCAAAGTTTTATACGTAAAATTTAAGTTGAGACACTTTTCAATTAAAGAATGTTTTATATTTTTGGTCAATATGTTTTTTGAAGGAGAAAAATACTTTTTAATAAATTATAATGGAGAGCATTAATTCCTGTTGCCTGTTAGAGGGGAAGAGTGCAATCTCTGGGTATAGGAAACTGAGGATATATAAAAGATGGTGTGTGGGGGTCAGCAAAAGATCAGAAAATGAAAAATAGGGGAAATGTATGCATATTCACGTAGTAACACATGGAATGCAGGCCTGAGGGAAATGGGTATGTTCCCAGTGAGTGTCTACCAAAAAAGTCCAACGAACGAAGTAGAACACAGAAACACATAATCAAAGAAATAATACAGAATTTTCTTTCTTATGGTGGCATGATTTATGAGTTGTCCATAGCTACTAAGGCCACAGGAGAAGAAAATATGTGGAATAATTTTGTGTGCATTTTATACTTAGATTGTAAGATTTTTTTTTTCAGAAGAAAGTGACATATTTCTGGGCAGGATCACCTTGTTTTCTCTGGACAGCTCTGGTTCTGATACTGCTTTTTTTTTTTTTTCCTTTTGAGACTGGGTCTCCCTCTGTAGTCCAGGCTGGTCCAGAACTCACTTCTCCTGCCTCTGCCTCCCAAGTGTTGGAATTACAGCCAATTACAGCCACCATGCCTGAATTTTGTGGCGCCAGGGAATCCATCGCAGGCCCTTGAACTTGCCATGCAAGCAGTGTAACCACTGAGTTCTTCCTCTCTGATACCAACTGAATTTGAGAAAAGCAAACTTTTTGATAGCATACTCTCTCTGTCTATGGAGAATGAGCAAACAAAAGTTGATATTATATATCCTAACTGAAATTTAGGTTTCTGAGAATACACTTCTGCTCACCCACTACTGCTAGTACTGTCTTAAATGAAAGGAAATATGCATGAAATGAAATTTGACTTGTGGGGAGAAAGAAAAGAATGGAGAATTAAGTGTGCTTTCCTGCTCTCCACGTGAGGAAGCCGAGTGAGAGAGGGTGACCTGCGCTGCTGGTGGCTCTCCCTCCTTTTGCACCTTCTCTTCTTTGTGTCCAAATGATATTTTAGGACCACAGCATCTGTCTGTCTCTTTGTTGTTTAATTAATGGATCAGCTAAAATTGATCTACTAATTCATTTGAGTGTGCCATCTATGTGTAAGGGACATACGTACTCACGGAGGCATGGGAAACGATAGACGCCTTTCTTACAGATTTCAAGCTAGAACATTGGTTCTTGGCTTCAGTAAGTTAGGCTGATATTACCTTTTTCAGTTTTAAGAATGTGAGTCAATAGCTAAGGTCAGGCCAAGTTTTTCATTTTCATTCAAAGTCTGTTTCCATCCAACCCTTTGTACCTGCTTAGACAGGCAAACTGGAGACTTTTCGACTTGATGCTACTGATTTTCTCAGCTTAGGTTTTGAGACGTGGAGAATAAAAATACTAGCCTACATATGGAAATTTTATGCAAAATGTTTCTGTGTGATGTTCTGCATTTTAGAGAAAGAAGAATCTCATTTATACACTTAATACACCTAAGTTTGTATTTTTAGATGTTAGGTTTCAGATACATAATAACTCAGTTAACTTTTTCACTAAAGAAATGTTAAAATATTAGGTAAAGATTTTATCCTCAGTACAATAGATGTGTCAAGCCAGCAGAGATCCCTTTTTCTTTTCAGTCCTATCAGTAAAAGTATTTGTTGTAATAAAAAAGCAATGCTTATGTGGAATCTCCCAGGATTCAAGCTATGCTCTGCTGGAAAGCATTTGGGAGCAGTCAGAGCATGGTTAAAGACAGGAACTGCAGCCCTGGTGACTGCATGCTTCTGTCCACTTATAGTGAATTCAGCTTCTGTGAATCACCACCCTAAAGGAAAGTAGAGCCCCAAGCCACTGACTCATGGGCTCCCAGAAGCTGATAACAAATTGGTTTTTAACTACTTTCATTTAACTTGTAAAACAATGAGACCAGCAAAGAATGAGAACCCTGAACTACCTAGAGAATGGCCATCATCAGGGCCATGGAAGCAACAGGTGGCAGGTGCATAGTTAATTAGGAACAAGAGGCATTGGAAGAAAAACTTTATGGGAACTTGAGATAATATCTGACTGTAACTATCAATCCCTGGGACAACTTGCAAAGCTACTTGTTGCTAGCTGCTTCCCAGCATAATGTAGGGTTGTAATAAAACTTTAACAAAACTCTTGAAGCAGCAAACGCGGGGACCTTAGCAACTGGGATATTTGGCAGGAACTTAGGTCCTTATTCTTCCATAAAAATCTCTAGACAAGAAGCTTTAGGTATCCCTCTTTAGGATCCCCTTCCTGTTCATGGAAGCTTACCCCCACTGTCCTCTTTCAAACTACAGGCTTTGCAACTTGCCTCTTTCCTCTGTAATTTCATTCTTTAACGTAATGAAGCGCCAAATTGGCATTGTATTAACCGTTTAGAGACTCACCCAGGATCTCTCTGCAAAGGTGAGATGTAGGTTGTCCGAAGCCATTTTGTTTCCACCACATAGCTCTCTGCGTTGGACAATATATCAGGAGCCCATCACCCAGTTAAAAATGACTAGAGTGGCTGCCAACCCTAGGACTTGGGGGACAGGTTTCACAGGGAAAGACCTAATTAATGGATGGCCCTTCCCTCCTGGCATTGGGAATGTTGATCTTGTTCCTGCTGGGTTTTCCTTTCTGATTCATCTCCTCCACCAGTGAGACACTAACCTTCACCCTTGGTGTCCTTTTCAGCTGACAATCGTGACAGGTCACACCACTAACTCACCATCAGTGTTAAGACAGATCAGTGGCTCTCTGTCATCAGCTCTTACTGTCAACTCACTGCCAGCAATCCTTATCCTTGTTTTACTTTCAAAGAAAAGTTACATGATAAGATAAAGGGAAACTACCTTTAGGAGAAAGGCAGGCGCCGCCTTTGTCCCTGAGGTGTCCATTCCTAAATTGGCCGTTGGCTTAGAGGAGGAAAATCCTAAATCCATGGGTCAGTAGTAGGCAGAGCCATTGTTCTTGATCCTATGATAAGGATTTTTTAAAAAAGAAATGTCTAGGAGATGACTTTAGGTGACCCCAGTATGGATTTGATGGTAAATTGGGATACAATCTCTAGAGCAATTAATCACCACTGCTACCTGCCCACCAGAGGCCTGCCCTTCCTGTCCCACCTCGAGGAAGACCAAGGAGCTGAGAGATGCTTCTCTATCCCGAAGTCTTATAGATGGGAAGCAAGGAGTCAAAGAGTACCATGGGAGACACTTGCCTGCAATGGATTCTCAGGAACTGGGACTCTCAAGCTTTAAAGAAAAAATAATACCTGTTCTTCTTTGTTCAAGCTTGGTCTCAGTATCCACTGGGAGAAAAAAAGATATCCAGAGGGAAGTGTAAATTACAACACCAACTTCCTCTTGGAATGCTTTTGTAAAAGAGGAGGAAAATGGATATTCCTTATATGCAGCTGTAACTGACAGACAATTCAAAGCTCTGTCACAAGAAAACTACAAAACAAAGTCTTCAGGACATGGAATTCTCATTGATAACCTACCACACATTGAGTCTAACTTATAACCAGGATATAGAAGAGGAGCAATAAGGAAAAAGAAAGCTAAGACAGTCAGCATGCAGAGATTCTCACCGCAGTAGGAAGGAACCAAGTATGGCCTGCTGAGTCTTTCCTCAAAAATCATGTTAACTAGTAAGTGCCAGGTCTACCAACAGAATGGCCACTGGAAGGAAAACCACCCTCACGTGGATGGACCTGCACATCACCATGCACTCCGAAGGACAAGATTGGACGCTGGAGGCATTATGGTCCCAAGAATCAAAGAACACCTGGTCCACTGCTGTGGTCAGTGGAGGGGGGAATGAATAGGCCTGAGGCTCCTAGACTAATCATGGCCATCAGTGGGTCAGAGCTCAGGCAACACAGGATGGCCCAGGTAAAACACAAGCTTCCTTTGCACCTTTCTTTTACTATTCTTAGCTTCCGTTTCAGACCCATGCTGGGGTGCCGGCATCATGGAGCTCCACCACCAAACACTTTTCTCCTCACTGTTGCTTATGGATAATTTTCTCTTTTTTTTTTTTTTTGCCACTCGCTAACAGTCCAGTCTCCACCTCTTGGGACAGACTTAATTGGACCGTAAGGGACCTAACTTTAACAAGTAGAATCGTTTTCCAGCGTGTGTATGATCTCATTTATTCTTCTTCCCTAACAGAGATGCAAGGTCATTTGGTTCACATTTCACATTTCCTGACTGAAATGAAGACAAGTCTCAAACTGAGACTCAACGTCAAGGGTTCAGTCTCTGCCTGAAGGACTTACTATTCAGAATTTATTTTAAGTTCAAGACATTGAGGTGTTTCATTTGGGCCACATTAGCCCTTCTAGGCTGTAGCACGGGAAAGCAATTTTGTGCTTCCCTAATGTTAATATGCTCCTGTCAGCTATGGATCCCCATATATGGCTTAATATCTCCATATGAGTCTATAAAAGGAAAAGATTATGAAATAGTCCTTTTCTGGGAGAAGAACCAGCAGCTGAACTATGACAAATTAAGAGCCTCTTCTTTCAAAGCCCCTGCTTCAAGACCGCCACAGCCTGATCAACAGTTTATAGGTGAGCACCAAGATGTGGATTTAAGGGTCTTTACCCAGGCCTTTTGCCTAGTCAAAGGCCTTGAGACTCTTATCAAGGCCGCAAGACGGCAGCAGCAGCCAGGGATAGCTGAGGTGAATCAGAGCAAGAGCTGCTTCAGTGTTTTAGTAACAGAATTCCTTAAGATCCCTTCAGTATTTCTGTGTCTGTAGACATTTTTCATCAAATGACATTTCTGTTAGAATTTGTAGAATCTCACATCAGCCCTAATATTTTTTTTTTCTTCATCTGACCTCAGTTTTCCTGATTGGGACAGAGATAACACTGGGATTGTTCATGAGGATATTGCTGTTGCTGAGCTGACTTCTGTGAGCCTTTTGATAACTCAGATGTAATCTAGTCATTGACAGTAGCTCCTTCTGTTTCAAATAAACTACATGCTTTGCATCTTGCCTGATTTTGCTCTTCAACATCATGAGATGCCAGTCCAACACTGTAATAACATGTTAGCTGTTTACTTATAATTTCCAGGGGATACAGGCCAGAGATTGATTTTTATAAGTCACCTCAATAATTAGATTAGTTCAGAAGTAATTAAAACTTATAATATTGATGCTTTTCATGTAGTCATACTCAGTTTTGAAGGTATTAAATATTGGATTTGTTTGTTATAATGTAATAGTAAAACTGAGATTGTAAAATATTTTTATCTCTTCCTTGGCTTTTCAAATGATACTCTTTTATTCAAGATTTCTTTTTCTATAGGATCTCTCACCCAATCCCCATCTTCATTCCGTATGACGTTTATTGGCTATAGAAATATTTGTCTTGCTTTCTTCAGGGTAAGTTATTAGTTGACAAACTGTTCGATCCTTTCTCTCTCTTTCCCCCCTTCTCTCTCTGTTCACCTCTCTCTGTCCAGCTGTCTCTCAATCATCCATCCACCCATGATCTATCTAGTCACCTTAGTTATTTAACCACGTCTCAGAAACATTTTATGCTCATGTGCAATCTCCAGATAAGTCTCAAGAAATTATATTCTCTCTTCGAAACTGCAAGTAGGACACTTGCACAAATGCCTTCCCACATTCTCCTTTTAATGTTCTGGGATTGAATCAGGACTTTGGCTCTGAATACCTCCCCATTCCCTTTTTATTATTTATTTGAGCTAGGGTCTTGCTGAATTGCCCAGGATGGCCTCGGGTTTGCTGTCCTTCTGCCTCAGTCTCCCTTATTGCTAGGATTATAAGTTTGTGCCACTATGATTAGCTGCACACACATTCCTGAAGACAGATCATGGAGGACCCACTTCTTTTACACATAAAATGTCAGTACCTACTGGAAAGGATACAGGATCCCTTGTATCTCTCTGTCCTCTGATTAAGGAAGTGGTAATACATAATGTAGATAACTGGTGATGGGTAATGATACATTGTGATCTGGCAAATACTGGATTCTTGGGGACTTTTCTTGTTTTGAAGGTATTAATAATTGCAAAATCCATAAAGCTTACATACAGTTTCAGCCAGAGTTGATCACAACAAACATGTTTTTTATATGACTTGCTTTTCATCTAAGTCAACCCTGATCAAACATCTTTCCTCAGTTGGCACATTCTTCCCACATTTTTAAGGAAAAAAATATATATAAAAAAACATTACTTTCTGGAAAGTGTTATAGCAGAATAAAATTACCAACACTAAAAGGAGGACCGGGGTGTGTCTGAGATAAACTGCTTAGCTGAAATGTTTTTCTTGCCCACATTCGCGCTGGAACATGGGTCCCTCCTTTTTTATTAGTCTGTACCTGTTTTCTCACCCCTAAATAGGTTTGCTAAATTAAAGCAAAAACATATAAAGGAGATTTAAAAGAACTTAAATAAAGCACATATGTATCTTATTTATCCAGAAAACTACATTCTGATTCAAATGTATGTTTTATGCAGCATTATTTGTTGTTCAGTCTTTTCTCTTTGCTTTTCTTGGTATAAATAACTGACCAGGAAGCACCTGAATTTTTTTAAAGGAAATTTTAATTTGTGTCTACTATCCCCTGGTTTCTATGTTCCAGGAAGCAGAGAAGGGGAAATAATTAGGAGAAGTAGGCTAGGAAACTACCGGGAAGCTCAATCTGCAATTCCAGGTAAAACTCCAGAGGCTCCAGGGAATGACACAGGCATGCAGAGTTTTGTCAGTGCTTAGGAGCAAGTCCAGCTGGGCTGATTTCAAGCATGTGGAGCTTGTTTGCATGTAAGATAAGAGACCGAGACTCCAGTTTCCCAAATGGCTATTAACAAAACTACCTCCTCAACAAGTAAACTGTTTGAGATGAGTTAGTTATCGTATAGAAACTTAAATATTTCTTTCTAAGAGAATCTAAGGATATGTACTCAATTGACATAATTTGTGGATTATAGTAGGCACTAGATGTATTTATTTTATCTAAACTAGTATATCACAAGCTATGTGCCTTTAAAATATTTTTTCATACTTTTTTAATTTTATGAGATTATTATAATATTAATAAAATTATACTCCTCCCACGTCTAGCCAAAATAGGTGAACATGTACTGGATTTATCCTGCCACCAAAAATAAAAGGAACGATACGATGTCCTGTCGGTTATTGGAAATTGTGTTATCAGAATCCGAATGAGAAACACAGTGCAGTCCTGTGTGTCTGCATTTGTGCGGGCATACCACCTAAAAGAGTGGTTGTACTGAAGCTCAGAGAAAGAAAATGCGGCCATATTCCTGATTTTAGAAACAATGCTAGGTGTGTGTGGAGGCCATCCTACTAGGGCACACGGGTCGGAGTGTCAGAGGGTAGGGACAACACACAGAACAGGAGATCTGCGCGTTGCCAGAGAAATGTCAGGCTCTCGGCTGAATACTCACCCAAGCGTGCTTGATTGAAACCATCCCAGGGACTGAAGACCCATTTAAGGGGTCAAAAAATAACACTTGGAACACAATAAACCTGCAAGGATTTCCTGCCTCCTAGTTTCAAAAATACAATTCATTCGAGCATCAAGTTAAATATACCGAAGGTTATTTGCCTCGGTAGTGGGAAAAAATTAACCAGAGAATAAACATTGCCTTGTCCTTATCTAACGAAGCCATACATACTAAAACATTTCCCAGTTATTTGACCTGCAGCCCAGAACAGAGCACAAAGGTATTTATAGAAACACAACTTATCCGGGAACAAAGTTAAATTCACAGTATCAGTTATCCGAGTCCAAACGAGTGGCCATGCAGAGAACAATAAAGTATAAACCCCAGGGGAAAAGTAAATGTGCCATCATAATAGAGCTTGAGAGGTATTAAAATTTTTACTGTATTTGCTAAGCTAGAGAAAATATTAAGCGTGCTGTGAAGAGTGCGCAGGAATTCAGACTCAAACCGAGTTTGCAGAGATGGAAACAAAATAATACAAAATAAAAACGCATCATCCAGTGAGTCCAAGGCCAGCCTGGGCTCCATAGTGACTTCAGGACCAGCCTGGGCTACAGAGCAAAAAGACTCTGTCTCAACAACAACAACAACAACAAAAGCATCATCCAAACCAGTCAGGCTAGACAGAAAAAAGGATAAGAACACTTGAAAATAATGATAGGAACTTTGCAAACTGAAAGAAAGCCAAAGAAAAAAATGACTTATAGCTGTAATGGAGCTTGTGTGAGCTGGGAGGTAACTTATATCAGCCTCAATAGTTTATAGGAAAGCCAAGTCTTGGAAGAGAGGGACGAAATTCTAAAGAAGGAAAAGAGACAGACGGGAACGTAATGTGAATCATGTGAAGGAGGGAGATTCCGTACATCTAAATGAATCCTAAACTAAAGCTCATTTTGAAAAAGTTTCTCAGTTTGAAATCAGTATAAGGCATTACACTGCATTGGTTACGGCCTGTGTGGAAGCGCTGTCTAACAACAGCATAGAAGTTTTGGAGGGGAAAACAAGTATGCTGTCTGAAATTCTCTACCAGAGGAAAAGGCATAATGTCACTTCTGGTAGATTGATAGAAATTAAAGGTGCATACTCTAGGGGTGGAGCAATAGCACAGTGGTTAAATGCTTGCCTTGCAAGCACTTAAGTTCGATTTCCCAGCCCCACATAAAGCTGGGCTTGGTGGTGCACGCCTCTAATCTCAGCACTGGGGAGACGGAGGCATGAGTCTAAGGCCAGCCTGGGCTATATAGTGAATTTAGGACCAGTCTGGACTACAGAATGAAATCCTCCCTCTCTCTCTCTCTCTCTCTCTCTCTCTCTCTCTCTCTCTCTCTCTCTCTCTCTCTCTCTTTCTCTCTCTCTCTGTCAAATAAAGTTGTATACTCTACTCAAAACCACCATTGAAATTGACTAAAAAGTTAGCAAATAAAACAGCAAATGAAAAACATAAAGAGGGCCTGAAAGAACGGCTCAGAGGTTAAAGCGCTTGCCTAGGAAGCTAGGAAGCGCTAAGTCAAGCCCTAAGTACCCGAGTTCGGTTCCCCGGCACCATGTAAGCCAGACATGGTGGTGCATGCCTGTAATCCCAGCACTTGGCAGTCTGAGGCAGAAGGATTGCCATGAGTCCAAGGCCAGCCTGAGCTCCACTGTGAGTTTAGGACCAGTCTAGGCTATAGAGTGAGATCTTGTCTCAAAAATAACAAACAAACAACAAACAAAGACACAAAAGAACCAACTGTATATTGCCTAAATAAACCTATTTTCTATATAAAACACAAGTTAGAAAAACAAAATATTCCACCATGTTTTCACTAATTAAAACAGCCCTGGGATGATTATATTAATATGATATCATGTTTTAGTTCAAAGAGTAAAAGAGAGTTGTTTTATAGTCATATAAGAGAATGTTACCAAAAAGGCAAAGTAACTATAAATCTTTAGGTACTTAATATCAGAGCTTCAAATTATATGAAGCAAAAGCTGACAGAATTATATAGTGAGGTAGATAAATGCAGAATGATAGTCAGACTTTTAAATTTTCTGAATTTACCAGATGGCATCATGTTCTGTACCTAAAAATAGATCTCAGTGAGAAATATTGTTAACTTTATCCCAAAATTTGACAATTTAGATGAATGGTACCAATCCCTTAGAATACACAAGTTACTAATTCCTATTGAAAAAAATAGATAGCCTGGATATTCTTATAGTCATTTTAAAAATAAATTATGTAACTTCAAAATTTCACCAAAAAGAAAATGTCACTTTTATTAGTGAAATAATGCCAGTTTTATATTATTTCAGAGAATTTAAGAGAGTAGAAGGAGAACTTCACAATTCATTCTATAAAACTGGAATTAACCTGAAGCCAGAAAAAAATGAATGAAGTTCTTAGGCGTCACACAGCAGCATCATGCAAAAACGATCCAAATTCCAACAAGAGGTTTCAACTTTTACTTTTTTTTTTATTTAAGCAAATAATATTTTAGAGTTTGTACCTTTAAATGTGTGCATTTCAAAAGCATGGAGAAATTATTGTAAATGTAGAATTCTATAAATGGAATTATTATGATTTTATTGTGGTAAAACAGGTATACTATGCAGTTTGACATTTTAAACTGTTTTTATTTTTTATTTTATTTTACTTTTTTTGAGACAGGGTCTCAGTCTATAGTCCAGGAGTCCTGAACTGTCTATGTAGCACAGGCTGAGCTCGAATTCATAGCAGTCCTACTGCCTCAGCCTCTTCAGTGCTGGGATTACAGTCATGCACTACCACACCCATAGGATCCTAGGGGATTGAGCCCAGATCCTCATACTTCCTAGACAAGGGATATAATCACTGAGCCATGCCTCCTGACCCATCTTAACCATTTTAAAGTGTATGCCTCATTATCATTAATTACATCCCCATTGCTATGCAAACATCACCAATGTCTATTTCTAAAGTTATTCATCACTTCAAACAGATAATCTCTACTCATTATGCAATAACTCATCACTTATTAAGACCCCACCAACCTGTGACATAATTCCAACTATGTAAATTTTCATATTTTAGGTATTCATGTGAGAGGAGTCATTTGCTGTTTGTTCCATCATGTGTGGCCCAGGTTGCTTGGTCTGTTTGCAGTTTCCTTTCATTTATTAAGTATAACACCTTTTTAATTTTGCGTTTACATTCATTTGAAATCAGTAATGCAAAAAAGGGTAAAAGTAGACACATGGCATTTTAAAATGACTAGTTTAATTCATTTCCCAAGATGGAAACAACCTGGAACTTTGAAGCTTTTTAAACAGATTTAAAAATATGACCAAAATATTCACAGCACACACTGTTAATCTGGAGAATCAGAGCAATTTTGAGACTTACTCCACGTTTAAGATTTGGGAGATGAGAATGAATTAGCATTCATAGGTGAGTTATCATAAAATCCAAGGTTTGGTAGAAACATGTAAGAGGAAGGAATTGGGGATCAGACTGAATAAGGTTGGCAATTAGAAGCCCTGAGAGTGAAGTGCAGGTCCCGGGCGCCTTGGGGCCTTGGTGCATGGTAATCAACACACTTGCTCCTTTGCAGTGGCCTGCCAGGGGCATGTTCTTATTCCTGATATTGAAGTAGCCTTAGGAACTCTTAGCAAAACCACCCACCCAAAATGTGTTCAATCACAAGTTGATTGAGAAAGTTTGTCCAATAACTGCAAGACTCCACAGAGGACAGAGGTCCTCCAGCTACTGGGGTGTAGTTATTGCATCACTGGGACTTCCACTGTGAGTTGTGTCGTCTTTTTATACTTTGATTTAAAAAAAGGAAAAAGTAGATATTCCATTTAAGGAGAGCACGGAATCACAAAGGGAGGCCAGACGAAAGCTAAAGAAGGAATTTGATGTGGGCCCAGTACTTTGTGTTATTGGCGGTCTGGGGAAAAGTGGAGATGAATAGGTCATCCTCAGCATTTTGGTAGTTGACTCCTACCTCTGGAAAACCACAAGCTCTTTACTCAGTTTAGTGAGATCATATTTCCACAAACGAGGACATTCGTAGGTAAATGATTTCATGTGAATTCACAATTTTTCTAATGCACATGGTAATAAAAATTATATAGTTTGCTTATATTTCTGTAACAGGTAGCAGAAGCTACCTTTCACATTAATATCTTAAAGATATGCCTGTGATTTTAAAATACAATCTGACAAGTTAAATGCCCCAAATAGGGTAGAAAGCAAACAGAAAAAGAGAGAATGGCTGGAGACGTCTTTCACTGAGACCAGGTGAGCTGGATGTAGTAAAGCTCTTCGATCCTGGTACCACAGCAGAGTAAATTACTGATAACATTAAGCTCATTCAATTTGTACTATCATTCATTTTATTTGATTTACACCAACACATAAAAAAATTAAAACTCCTAGTCTGAGTAATTTTCTTCATTTTTCATGTTGTCTCTCCTTTTCTTCTTTTTAAAGACTGTATCACAAATACATGCTGGGAAAAATGGGAATTAAAACAGGATGCTGACTTTGTGTTCACCTTCTGCTAGGAAGGGAAGTAGGAGGGGATCTGTTTTGCCGTTAGTGACACTGAATTTAATCAGTCTGCTGTCATTAAAGAATGTATAGCATAGTTATTACTTGGGAGGAGTGGCCAACTTGCTGGAGATAAATCAAGCCTCTTAAGGTTGTGGCCTTTTTCCTCGAGTAGTTTTTCATTCTGTCCGCTTACCTTCTGAATTTAAATAATGTAGTTAACTAAGAGCAGAAAACTACTTCTTAGGGAAAAAAAAAGTCATGAAAACTACACTTAAATACAAAATTATTTTGCATACTGTGTATTATTATTTTTAAAATCAGCAATAGTATTAAGACCTGGGCATCGTGGCACAGGCCTGACATCCCAGTACTCTGAAAAGCTGAAACAGGAGAATGACAAGGTTGAGCTCATCCTGGACACTTAGTGACTTAGTGAGACCCTAAAATAACCTAAAAATAAAAATGAGCTGGGGCTGTCACTCAGCACAAAGGCCCTGGGTTTGATCTTCAATACTACAAAAAATAAACAATCAAAAAAATCAGAAAAGATGTTACTAAAAATACTTATTTGAGCACCACATAACACAGAGAGTAACAGAGAAATAGCAGAGCATCAAAGACCAGGTGAGAGCAATCTGTTTGAATAGGAGGCTTGTTTGTAAGAGTAAGGGGCTTGAGTTTGCCCTTTGAGTAACAAGAAAGGCCTACAGATTTCAGACTGTGTTGTAAGGGGAAGCCACACAAACCAAAACCAATACGCGGCCGGTTCAGAACATCCAGCAGAGGACCTAAGTGGGATTGACCATGCCACTAAAGCTCCTGTCAAGATTCTATGGTCACTGGAACACGAGACATTTGGTTTCCCAGTACAACCACAAAAGTTGTTAGAAGCAATTTACAATGTTATCTTTTAAGACTGTATGTGCTTGTTAGATAATTCTATTTAATTAACATCTATATCCTATATCTTTATCTATCTATCTATCTATATATATATTCCTATTGATATTTTCTGTTGACTCCTGGCTCCCACATTAATATTTCATTTTGTCTGACTTTTGAAGAGACGCTTTTGTAATAAGGATGCGATGTGAACACTGCCTTGAGACATTCACACACTCGAGTGCAGAGTTAAAGAAAAACTCTTAGAATGTTTTGGGGGTGATTTTGCCAGGTTCACAGGGTTTGCAACGTCTTCGCGGTGTCGCAACGTTCCCCCTCTCACACAGACTTCACAACTCTCCCCTCTGTGTGCTTCCTGCTCGGCCTCTGCCTTTGGTGTTTATATTATCTCATGTTTTACAGAGTCATTTTGTGACTAATTTCCACAGCACTGAGTCACAGTGTGGCTGTTGCTTATCTTTTTTTTTTTTCTTTCTCACATGGCACTGCTCTTGGCTTTCGTTTTCTGGTGACTCTTTCATGCAAATGAGCCTTCTCTAAAAATTGATAATTGCTGTCCCATGGAAGGGTACTTATTATCTGCTTTAGTACCAGAAGGAAAATTTAATAGCGTGTCATAACTAACAAGCACACAACAGAATATCGTGTAAATATGTAATCTGTTTTAATTTACAAATTTGCACAGCAGACTGATACCTTCATAAACATTCTCTTAGAAGTATCTTTGAATATAAAGTATTTTCAGAGAATTGTAAAATATTTCTTCAGATAGATTAGTTCATGCTAGCACAAACTATTTAGATCACAAGAATTCTAACGTTTATATTTCTTTTTCAACATCATTGACTAATAGCAAAATAAGTAGTTTCTGTAAACAAAAGGCTGAGAAATACCCTATTGTAATTTTATACGTTATTAAATGAAATTTAAAGGTTAACCAAACCTACAAAAAATTCCAGCTAGCCACACACAATCCTACTGCAATCTTAAGACAATAAAAGGCATCCTCTTATCAAGATTATTAATCGGTGTTCATGGTCTGAAAGGTAAACATTGCCCACATGTGGGCTTAAGAATTAAGCTCAAAATGCTGAGAACTTAAGTTTGCATTAAGTATGAGACTATTTTGTTTATAATTAAGAGCTCATTGTTATTGCAAGGAAAATGATAAAGTGCCCCTTTACCCATCTTTGCCTGTTTTCCCCCAAGAAAAAAAGAAACAAAACTTCCAGAAAGTGGATTCCGAAGTACTCACGAGTCAAATCTCTGAATAAAGTTCCTGAAGAGATTTTTTTCTCCCCAAACAGACTTCAGATTCTCATTTCATTCCTTCCAGACTCTGACAGAGGATCTTTCCCTGGTCGGCCTTTTAAACAGATCGGGAAAGTGAGGATTGGAGTAGACTGAAAGAGGTGAAATCTGATCTGCTCCCAGTGAAAGGGCGAGGTGAGACGTTGACGTACGCAGGTCGAGCCCCAAGCGGCGCTGTGTACGGGAGGGAGGGAGCTTCTACGAATGCGTCAGGGATCGCCAGCGGCTGGAAGCCCGGCTTCCGGCTAGGTCACACAACCCGACTCTATGTAGTCTAGTTTTCCCAAACTCTTCAAAAGCCTTTTCCCATCCCCCTTCCTCCTTGCTGGAGGAAGCAGATGCAGCGTACACGGAAACGTCAGACCTTATCACTTTCGAATGACTCGGTTATACTTTCTAGGATTCTTTTTGTAATGAGTAATTTTTTGAAAAGCTTACCCCTGAGAAAAATTTTCAAAGAATTATAGTTTATCATGACAACGTTAATAAATGAGCTCTTTTTTGCAGATCATCTCTGACCTTCGTTAAAAGGTTTTTTCCACTTTGTCAATATATTCAAGAAAAAAAGATCAGAGGGCTATTGGGGGTCTCTGTCATTAGACTGTGTGTAGTGTCTACATGTAAAATGTCCCCGTGTGCCCTGCCTCGGCGGATGCTTGCTGATTTTCTAACTCTGGCTAAGTTTTTCTTCCTTTTAATGAACCTGCTCAGCCCCTTTCACCCCTAAATGGCGATAATAAAAATTCTTGGCTTGATATCAGTGCCAGATTGGATTGAGATTTCAAAGTCTTACAGCAGAATCCGGCGTGTAGCGTACTTTCAATAAATTCTATCATTTTGCTCGTTCGTGTTGCTATTTTGGTATATTACAGATGCTGTAGGCATCCCTCAGCTGCCTTCAGCCTGACCGTGCTATAGATATCTGTCACCGAAGTTAGGACTTAGGATTTCTATAATAGATGTATACTCATCTCAGACCAATATCACTGGAGATCCAATAAGATGGCAAAATTTAAATCTACTACTACACTTTGAAGGCTAAAGTCAGTTGGGCAGCACATTTACCAGTTCCTTTCTCCGTTTCTTCTGTTAGTGCCATCACCTTTATTTATTTATTTATTTATTTATTTTATTTTTACTTCTTTGTTTCTTTGACTTGTGTGTAAAAGATAATTTACTTCAAGTTCCGTGAAAAAGCTAATCTTTTCCTTGTAGTTTTTAATATTTAAGTCTCTTAACTCTCATGATAATGATGTAGGATTGAAAAATATGGTGAATGTTTAAGTTTTAAAAAGTCTTACAGTGAAATTCACATTGCCATTCACAATCCTCTCAAAGTACTCCCCCTAGCTTTGAACGTCCTATTTCAAGTTCTTGCCACTCTCTGAGGCACGTCTGGAAGTCCTCCTTAAGGAGTGTCTCCTGGAAGCTTTTGCCTCGGCTGCCTTGATGTCCTGATGGATTCAGAATGTAGACCTTCCAGGGTCATGCTGACTTTGAGGAAGATCCAGAAAAGTCTCGGTGCCAGATTGCGTAAATCAGGTGGAGGAGGCCCACGGTTAGGTTGTCGCAAGCCTGCCCTTCCTTCGGATGACCTGACTCACCATCCTTTTCATTGTCTCTGGTAAAGACTCACAAAAGGGGACTTTGAGAACTGCTCCGGAAAATGGGTGGCAACAATAGGACACGTGTGTTTGAAGAGAGGAGGAGCATTTGAGTGGGGATTAGTTGGTGGCATATTTTTTGCTGTAGTGATAGTTTAAATCGTAACTGCTAAGCCATGTGTTGCTCACACCTGCACCTTATGGAGAAAGTGCTCTGGATGTGTTCACCTCAGAGGTCTGAGGAGGCAGAGATGAGGAGCTGTGACAGAACTCGTGCTGCCTGACCTCAGAGAATGAGTGGTTCTCCCACCCTCCCTGCTGCTTCTGCTCTGGATTTAGTACCTGATATCCGTGTGTAGCCTGGAGCCTGGCCACTCGTCTCCAATCAGCATCTCTCTCTCATCCGTTATTGAGGAGAGCAGGCTGGTCTTTGTACTTAATAGGCATTGGTTAAACTATGGGCCGATCTGTAGGCTCTGCTTGGGTGGTAATACGCTCAATCAATCAGATTTCCTGTCTTGGAAACTTGAACTAAGATGGAAAAAAAAAAAGCATTAGGGTAGACTCAACTAACTGTTTTATGGCGACAGGACTGGCTGTGACAATGGCTGTATACAAGATGGTCTCTGTCAGAACAGAACGTTAGCTGAATGCTGATCAAATAAAGCGTAGAGGGAAGAGACAGACAGGAGAGTAGGGAGAGAGAAAAATGAAAGCCAGGTGACAGAGAGGTACTTTGTGGAGAGGGAGAAGGCTCTGGGGATGGGGCAGGACAGCCGGCAGAATGGGAGGGGAACTGAGAGTGAGCACGGTACAGTACATCCATGTGCCGGTTCCCCACGATGAATGTTCTCGTTATGTTTCACAAACACATTAAGAGATGTCACAATTATGATGAAGGAGAAAAGAAAGCAAAAACCAGGAGCCTGGAGCAAATGATGAAAAGGACGCTGGAGATCCCCAGGGACAGGCCCTGGCCAGGCCTTGCTCAAATTTTCCTACATACCCAAGAACACAACATGTATTCCTGCCCAAAGCCTCTTTTAATCCAAGACCACTAAAAAAATCTCTCTCAGTCGCTCTCTCTCTTTCTCTCTGTCCCTCTCTCTCAGTTTAAGCAGTAAGCAAGTGAGAGCTACAGCTGAGCTGAAATCTTTCCTCAAGAGCAGAGGTTTTATGCTTCAGCCTCACTTAGCATTAATGACAACTTTTTATCATTTAGTTTTCCTATAAATCAGTCAAACCCGGGTATTTCTTATGTCCAAGAGATGTGAAGACGCTTGTAAAGCCGCTTAATGCTTAAATTTATAAACACTGTAGATTCAGTGCTTCTGCTCCTCTGAAGCTTGGGGAAAACCCTTTCTGGGGTCTCACTGCTTGTTTGCCATTTCACTGTGTACAGCAATAGGCCTAAATTATTGTGAGAAAAAAATACGAGCTTGCCTGAGGAAAATCAAGACAGAGCTTCATTCGTAAGATTTCTCTAATATGAGAAATTCAGAGTATAAATAAACCACAGAGTCAGATGGGTATGATGTTAGGAGTCAGGGGGGTGGGACAAGGGTGGGAGGACAAAGAGGGGAGGGGAGGGAAGGACAGTTGACCTGATATATATGTCACATGTGCAAAAAATTCCCAAGTTCAATGCAACTGCTGTGCTCTCATATACATATCAAAACAATAGGAAAAATTGAAATATACAATTGAAAGAAAAATAAATACGAGTTTGTGTAATTTCTAACCAAGATAATCCCAGCACTTGAGAAGCTGAGGCAGGAAGATCGTTGTGGATTCTGTGTCAGCCTGGCTTACATTGTGAGCCCAGGACCAGCCTAGAGTGAAAGGAGAGACTCTGTCTCAAAAACAAAACAAAGCAAAATGAAGTATTGTCTATTAAAATACACCTTAACTTTCAACAAGTGATTGAGACGTAATCTAGGTGGAAATTGGTTCCTCAACATTAGGAAGAGAGGACTCAAGACAGAGACCACCAAATTCAAGATGGGAAAACCTCAAATTGGACAGAATTTTTGATTCACATCAAAACAAAACTAAATTTTACCACTTGAGACATTCATTTCACTTATAACATCAGACATTCATGTCTAACTTAAAGTATTATAAAGTTTAGATATTCTGTTACTTCATGTCAGATAGTAAGTTTTCACGTGAAAATATACCTGCAAAGGATTGAACCAGAACAGGGAGGAGACGAGACCTGAATTTCCCCTTTCTCTCTGTCCATGACCCAGAATATAGGCCACACAGTGGTTCACATTTCCTGCCATGGTGAAATTACCCTGTTCCTCAAGCCTTGGTTTTGTCTGATGTTTAAAATGAAACTTTTATTTTAATCTGCCACTCTCTATTTTAGCTACCAAATATTTACATTTAGGTAAATCCAGGAACTTCGGGTCCTTCCTGGGCTCACGTTTTCTCTCCTTCCTGCGGCCCCGGGTGTGTTTCCCTACTCCCTGGGCCCTCGGGAGTGAGTGGGGAGCTTCGTGTACCCACTTTCTGCCCTCTCTCCTGACCATCCTCAGATAAGAGAAAGATTGTTCATTCCAGTTGTATCTTTTACATTTCGGCCAAGATTTGAGTTTAAAACATGTTCTCTGACTGAGGAGGTATTCTAGGGGTAGAACAGCTGCCTAGAATGCTCAAGTCCTTAATTCTATTCCCTAGTACCACATAAAGATTAGCCCCACACTCCTGAAATCCCAGCACTTGGGAAGCTGAGGTAGGAGGATTGCCATAGGGTCAAAGCCAGCCTAGGCTACATAGTGAGTTCAGGACCAGCCTGGACTCTAGAGTGAGACTCTGTCACACACACACACACACACACACACACACACACACACACACACA